>PVLA01002028.1:0-254030 GCA_004027455.1 Hydrochoerus hydrochaeris
AGCAGCTGTGCTGCAGATGAGGAAACTGAAGCTCAGAAATGATGAGCAGCTGCTCTCAGGTCACTCAGTTAAGGTCAGTCAGGTTTGACTCCCACACCGCCTGTTCTTTCCACCCACCCACTCGTCAAAGGAGCAGGATGGTCCTCCCTGCCTTGAGGACACTCACGTGTCTATCATACTTTCATTTTCTCGGTGCTTTCTTTAAAGTTACTCAGCCCCTCTCCTGCCTTCTTCCCTGCCTCTAAACCACATGGGTGATGCCCCTGCACCAGCCTAACTCCATACTGCATGAATCCTCACCTTACGCTGAAAGGGAAATCCCCCTCACTTCACTAACCAATCTCCATTTATCGACAGAGCTTGTGGCATTTTTCCAAGTAAAACACTGTACCCACTCTCAATACCATTATGAAAATGGCATTTTAAGAATAAAGCTTTTCGTTGATGCTGTGGAAATCCCAGAGCAATAATCCAGCACCTCGCTGCGAATTTGAATGACCATGCCAAGTTAGCTGTCAGATAGCCACCGAGGGCGACATGTCACCAGCTAAGGACTTCTAATGAAACTCCTACTCACACCAGGCTGCCTCCTTTTCACTTCCTTCTGACACACAAAGTTTGGTGGAAACACTTGACTGATGTTCACAATTCCACTCCCAACAGCTTATTTCATTTAAAAAAAAAAAATGAAAATCCACTGTCCCTCTCTCTTCAGCAGTGTCCTTCATCTAGTCTCATACTATCTGCAGGACAAGGGGCCCTTGGGTCCTCCACGGCTCAGCCCAGCCCAGCCGGTGCTGCACAACACAGGGCTTCTGAGGCCTCTCAACAGCCAAATGGCAAAGCAACAAGCTACAGGTGCAACAAGCCTCAGTCAAGGGACAGATGACAGCCACTGCCACACAACCAAATTTCACCCAAGTTGAGACGCATTCGGAAGAGATAAGAATCTTCAGACAACAACAGAGACAAGGCAGGACAGCGACCTCCATGTCAACCAGTGGTGACGCTCTGGCTCTGGTGCAACTTCAGAAAAATGAGGGGCAGATAAGAAAGGGTCCCACCCAGTCCCTTCCCCTTCCTCCCCAGCACCCCCTCCTGCCTGGTTTCCCTGAGCCTCCAGGCTGTTGGGGGCCTGTGCATTTCCTGCCACACCACCATGGTTGTTCTTGCGGGGGGAAAAGCCCAAGGAAACTGAAGCCTCCCACCCCAGCCACATCTCTCTCCCCACCTGGGGCCACACTGAGAGAAGGCAAAAAGCGTCAACAAACAAAGCAGCAATTCTGTCCCCAAACCCACTTCCTCTCCTGTATCTCAGTGACAAAATGTTCCCTGTGTCAGTAGTCATACACACGTACAAGTTGATTAGAAGCAACGCACAACTCACACAACCCAAGCAACATGTGACCAAGCCGTGGGCTGTGGCTTGGGTCAAGGATGTCGCCCAAAGGCCCACGTACTGAAGCCTGGCACTCCAGGAGGTGGCAGAAACTTTAAGAGGTGGGACTCAGGCACCTTCCAGCCACTGGGGCACGCCTAAGACTAGAGACTGTGAGACCCAAGTGTGTTCCTTTCTCTCTGTCGCATCCAGTGCTGGCCACACTGTGCACTCCCACCATGATGGCCTATCCTATCCCTTCACCAGTGGCCTACAACTAGAGGTTAAAACTTCTAAAAGCCAAAATAAAGCTTTCCTCTTTATAAGCTGATTTGCCTCAGGCATTTGTTACAGCAATGGAAAGCTGACGTCTACTGAGCCCCTGAACTTTGTATTTTTCGATGGTAGCATGAGTGATACTCATGAAGGAGCTGATTCTTCCGTGCCCTGTAAGATCTGTAAGCATCCTCATCCTCCATCCACTGGATGCTTGTAGTTCCTCAACTGAGACAACCAAACCTCTTTCCAGACACTGCCAAGTGCTTCCAGGGGGAGAGGGGCAAAGTCTCCCCCAGCTGAAAACCACTGAATTAACATGAAAGTGGGGAAGCCTCATAAAACAGTTTTCACATGGGGTCCACCCTTCTGTCCCCCATGACCTAACATGTTCTTTTGTTCTTCAGTGCATTTCCGTCTTCTTTGCCCGGAATACCTATGACTTCCTCTCTACTCTCTCCAGTCAATGAAAGTCAGAAAACTGACTCCTCCACAGAGGGTTTAGGAGTTCTAGCCACGGAGTTCACCTAGTACTATTCCTAAAGGGGTTGCTTATCTGTAGATCACTGCAAACATTCTCAGTCTTCTCATGTAGCCTGTGCCAGGAGGAAGTAACCACAGTCCTGAGAAGCACTAAAACTAGAGAGAGTATTAGAACCCCAGTGTTTTGCCCTAGTGAAGGACAGAATGGGAATATAAAAGTGCAGGGCATTATGGGAATGCACAAGTCAAGTGCAAGGCATTTGGGATCAAGAAGTACAGTGCATTAAGGGAAATGCACAAGTCAAGAGCAGGGCATTATGGGACCACAGAAATATAGGGCATTATGGAAACACACAAGTCAAGAGTAGGGCATTATGGGACTACAGAAGTACAGAGCATTGTGGGAACACACAAGTCAAGAGCAAGGTATTATGGGAACACAGAAGTCAAGGGCAGGGCACTATGGGATCACAGCAGTCAAGCTCCCACCTCTTGCACTGGAGAAAAAGGAGAAAGAAGACATCCAGAAAAGTGGATGTTCAGGCCAAATCTTAAAAGACCAGTAGGAACCAGGAAGGCAGATGGAGGAGGAGGATAGTCCTTAAGACCAGAGAAAGGAAGCATAGTGAATTCTCAGAACAGCAACAGGCTGGAGGTCACAGGGTGAGCAAAGAATTATAACAAAGGAAAATGTGGTTGGAAAAGGCCAGATACCTACAGCACTCACAGCAAGCTCAGCCCAGACACCCCCAGGAGGACCTCAGAGCTGCCTTTGTCGCCTCCTGTCCTCGCAGAAGGGGAACAGGCCTGCCGTCTCAGGTGCCAAAGGCATTCTCTACTCCCCTGGCTGGGATGAGGATGCTGACAAAGACAAACACACAACTGAACTCAAGCACGTAGGAGTGGTGGGCCCCTGAGGAATGCAGTGGGGTCGGGGTGCTGTCAATCCTTCGCTTTCTGCATGAGAAGCTGAGTGTGAAGCCCTTGCACATGCTGTTCCTCCCCGCCTCCACCCTGGCTTCCTCTCCAAGCTAATTTGCTCCTCAGACTCTCCCTGCCCATAAGGCTTCCCTAGCTCAGGAGCTGCCTCAGACCCTGGCACGTGCTCTTGTGTTCCCTTCTTCTCTCTTACCCTAACTGTAATTAAATCATCGGCTGTGTACTTACTTCCCCCAGACTGTCAGCTCCAAAGGGACAAAGCTCATGCCAGTCTTGGGCACCCCCCCTGCCCTTGGAGGGACCTGGAAAGCCCCCTACACAACCCAGCGGGCTGTTAGGCTAAATGGTTATTTCCAGGCCAGCTGGCCCACATGCATGGTGCCCTTCTGTCAGAGAGCTTTGCTTTGTTCCCTGGGGACAAAGAAGCATCCCTCAAGGAGCAGTGGAGCAGGGAACACACACACACTGGTGGCTGTTTGTCTAGCACTAACACCTGGGAAAGACAGCCCTCTTTCTCACTTAGTTACCTCCATTGTTAACCTAATTTGGAGGAGGGGGTGGGGAGGGGGACAGAGTGGGAACTAACTCAGCAGGGGACCCAGGCTTAGCAAGACCAAGGCCCTGGGTTCCAGCCCTGTTCTTTTATGGATAAGATAAATCCCAAGATAAATTCCACACTATAAATATGGAAATGGGGGAGGAACAAGGCACACACATCTGAGGAGATTTAGGATTTAGTACATGTTCACCTTTGCTTGTATAATTAAAAACTGACTTCAAGGAACTCCTGTTTTTTGATTATGCATATAGCATCTCTGAAAATACAGAAGAGACAGATCCAGCCGCTCCAGGAAGGGGACACGGGAAGGCAGGGAGCTGCACGTTTCCTTGTGTACTTTGGTAGCTCTGATTTATTTGTTGTTAGTGGTGCTGAGGATGGAACCCAGGTCTCGCCCCTGCTAGGCAAGTGCTCTACCACTGACCTACAGGCCCAGCCCTCGTACTTTTAAATTCCGAATCACATATATGTACATTACCTGCGCTAAAGATCTACAAATAAAACAAGTTCAACTTTAAATTTTAAAAGCATATAAAATTTGATTTTAAAACCAAAGTGAAACATGAATATGTTCCTTTTTTAAAAAAAATCTAACATTACAGTAGAAAATAAAATGAAAAGGAGTTCTTCCCCCTCCATCCCCAAATAAAAATGGTTGTGAACAGTTTCTTGTACATTCTTCTGAAACATCGTATCTTAAAAATAATTAACCTAACTGGATCCTACTATCCATTTAATTTCACCTCTTTTCCACTTACTCTAACTGGGAAAGCTTTCCTTATTAGCATGTACAAATCTAAATGATGGTTTCACAGTCAGCCTGGCATTGGTGTGTTAATATGACTCAGTTCACACTTGATCTGCTCTCCACGCACCAACACCGAGGGGATCACTGTTTCAAGTTACTCAATATTATAACTAATGCTGCCATAAACAGCTGTGCCAATGTGACTAACCCAGAAGCAGGTTTGCAGGGCTGAAAGGTGGAGCGATTTCAACTCTGACAACTGAACGGCCAGCAACACACTTCAGCATCCTGTGGCTTTGCTTTCTCCATTTGTGAGGCAGGAAAGCATCGATGGGCTGCTGGGTTGCTCCTGTAAAAGCCGTGGCTAGCCCGAGAAACACAAGGCAAGATCATTTTAGGTGACATTCAGTCAAAGACATTGTGTCTGTGCAAAACTCCAACTTGTGGCTCTGTCTGGGCCTAGTTATTCTGATGGCTCCAGGCCAGGCTGCTGGGCCAACAGCCCCAGTGGGTCTCCATGTCCTGCGGCCAAAGAGCAGGACACACAGTCACATGACCAGAAAGACCTTGTGTTTGCCTCAAGTCACTTCCAGAGATAGAACACAGTGTCATAAAATGGGGACAAGAGAAAGGGACAGGCCAACCCAAAAGTGATGGGTTACAACAAAGGCCATGATGGAAAGTCAGAAAGTCTTGAATGCCCCAATCAGAGTGGATTTTTACTGCTTTTCCCTTCACCCTGCTCCAGCACTAAGTTTCTAGGATAACACATTATAGCTCCCTGAAGACTATTCCTGAAAATGTCCTTTCTCTACCCTTGGTCCATGCAGTAGACAGGCAAGAGAAAGACTGTCTTCTCTAAAAGCCACTCTTGAATCTCTTCACACTCACCTTCACTCGCAGTGCTGGCCAGCAGAACTTTCTGCAACGCTACAACTGCTTTCTGCATGGTCCAGTGTGGGAGCCACCAGCTACCTGTGACTGCTGTGCACTTGGGATGTGGCTAAAAAAACTGAAACTTTCCATCTTATTTTCTTGTAATTCATTTTAATCTAAACGTTACACGTGGCTGGTGGCTAACATTAGCCAGAATGGCCACTAACAGTTTCTAAACTATGGGTGTATTTTTAATCCAAATCTCTCTCAAATCACCCATTTAAAAAGGCGGCAAGGTATAGTGGTGCACATCTGTAATCCCTGCACTCAGGAAGCAGAGGCAGGAGGATGGCAAGTTCAAGGTCAGCCTGAGCTGGGTGACAAGATCCTCTCGCCGAAAAAGGGTGCATGAGAATGTACAGCAATGAGCTTGCCGTGCCCTGGTGACCAGTGGCAGTCCCTGATTTCATCTGGCCGCACACCACTGGCCACCAGACAGGAAGGCCTTACTGGTCCACTTGAGTCTGTAAAAAGAAGATGCCCTTACTCGCTTTTTCCATGAACATCTGGAACAGCTGTGCTGCGAGATTACAGAGAAATAAGATGCTGAGGGCGGGGCTGAAGGGGACAGAAATCTCTCTGGACAGCCAAACCTTACGCTGAGTACTCTACGGGCATTTTTCAACACGTTTCACTTTTTTAGCTTAGTGGATATGAGGTGTAACTGCTCCACGTCAGTGTGGCACCGAGGGGGCTGCGGAGTGCTCAGGGACCATGAGAGGCACCCATTGAGCTAAATCTGCACTTCCAACCCCAAGTGCGATTCTGTAGATGAACGAGTACTAGGTGTCCCAACTCTGCCCTCCACCCCACTGGCCAGAGTCGTGGCTCTTCCATGAAAACCTGGAATAAAGAAACCGTACACAACACTTTTGTCTAAGACAAAGAAAAGAGAGTTCTGGGAAAGAAGGCAACAAAACCACAAAGGTACCAAGGTTCTTCTTTACGCAGACATCCGTTCGTGATTGCCTTGGAGAAAATGCAACAGTGTCTATGCGAAAACTACACCTTCTCAAATTTAATGGAAGTTTAAACTTTATTTATTTATTTATTTATTTTTGCCTTTTGAGACAGGGTCTCCCCCTCTGCAGTTCAAGCTGGCCTTGAGCTCACTTTGTAGCTCAGGCTGGCCTTGAACTTGCAACCATCCTCCTGCCTCAGCCTCCCGAGTGCTGGGATTAAAGGTATGCACCACCATGCCTAGTTTGGAAGTTTAAATTTTAAAACCATGGACTGTCCTCTAAACTAGTAATACTTTATCCAAATGCTTGAGACCATAAGTGTTTCAGATTTCAGATTTTTTTCAGATTTTGGAACACTGACACAGACTTTACCAGTTGAATATCCCCAGTGTAAAAATCCAAAATCGGAAATGCTCTGAAATCCATGTTGGTCATAAAGTTTTGTATTTTGGTTCATTTCTGATTTCAAATTCTTAGACTAGGGATGCTCAACCTGCATGCAAACATCTAGTAATCTGTACCACAGGGTGCGTGTGATAGACAGGACACGCATGTTATTTCTATTGCTACTAAGCTTCGACACACATCTCCCTGCCAAATGAACACTGTGGCCCCCATTTTGCAGATAAGAAACTGAGGCTCAGGGACCAAGTATTAACCCAGTCTTTCTGAGGTCCAAAGCCTACACCACAGCCCACGGTTGGATATATGACATCAGCGGACGTCAGCTGAATCCCCAGAAGCGAACTGTGTAGCAGCTAAAGCTGACATTCATGTTGGCTGGTGATGTTCTGAGAACAGAATTGTTAGCCCAGGCACCAAGGACTTTATAATTAATGTTTACAGAGGCAACAGAGACAGAAATTAATATCCTCTGGACAGGTGTGATTTCATGTAATTGAATGAGGGCAGAATCATAGATATGAAGGCCAATTGCATTTGACTTCTAGAAAAATCCATCCCTGCCATCAGAATACCTGGGAATTAACTGTTCCAGGTATGGTAGACACAAGATCAAAGATACGTTTACTCAAATATTTTTTAAATTGGATTTTCTTAAGACTTCCTCTGTCAACACCACCCTAGGAGTATTTTTGTTTTGTTCTTTTGGTACTGAAGGTTGAATGCAGGGCCTTGCACATGCTAAGCTTATATTCTACCACTGAGCTACACTGTCATCTGAAAATGCTTTTAACAATGCCTAGGCAGAGGAGAAGGAAAATCAGAGAATAAACAAAATTAAGATAGTTACATGCCTGCAATCCCAGCACTCAGGAGGCTGAGGCAGAAAGATCATGATGCTGAGGTCGACACGGGCAACTTAGCGAGTAAGACCTACTTCAAAAAAACAGACGTGGCAGCTCCTAAAAGAAAGCCCAGCCCAGAAGGGGCTTGGACACTTGGTCACCCCAAAACCCTTCTCTGCAGCACCATGGCAAGCTTAGCATCTGTCCATCTATGCTTTTGTCTCTCAAACAAATGCCAGACCTGTGGTGCCGAGCCTTCCTTCTGGTGCACGCTTGCATTTCAGGAGTTTCCTTTGCACACAGAGAGGCTGAGATGGTGGGTGGGTTGGGGTACATGAAGCATCTGCCATGCACTGGGCTCTGGACTAAGCATCACATAGGTACAGACCCTTAATCCTCACAGGGCCCCACTTTGCAGGTGAGCGATGAGACCACACAGTCTCACCTGACCAGTGGTTCCTGATGTGCATCTCCACTGCAAAGGAAGTGGGATTCTTTAAGAACCCCATTGCCTGTGTTTCACCCCCAGAGCTTCTTACACTCCTTGTTCTTGGACACAGTCTGAGTACCCAGAGGTCCTTGGGTGACTTGAAGGAGCAGTTGAAACTGAGGACCCCCGAGGGGAAGCACTAAAGGGCAGAGTTCTTGCCTAGCATGTATGAGACCCTGGGTTCCATTCCCCACATGGGGAAAAAAAAACAAAAAGCAAACAGATTACAAGCCCTGTACAAAAGCAAGCCAGTGGAAGAGGAAGGATGTAAGTCCGTCTCTCCAAGCCTAGAACCTGAGGTTGAACTGAACAACACTGGGAGCCAGTGATCACTAAGAATTGTCCTGGGAAATCTAAACCAGACCAGTTCTCCCATGCCAAGCTGCCCACCATCTCCCGGGCAGGCGAGACCTTGCCACATAAGAATTAACACGAATTCCTCGGGCGTGAATGGTGCCACCATCTGCAATGTCACCGCCAATTGTCCATGACTGTTCCCAGTGCTCTGCTGCCCGAGACAGCGCTCATCATCACTGGAAGACCAAGAGTTCAGGCCTCCTCCCTTCCCAGGGCTGGCTTGGTCTCCTGGCAGCAATTTTGCTAACAAATGTTTTCAGAAATCAAAACCAGACATGTTTCCTGTTCAATCAAAGAACGGCTTTCAGCATAAACAGTACTTGGGTTATTACCCAAACAGCCCTAGTCCATTTTGAAAAATGCAGAGCCCTTTAAATACTTTAAAATAAATGCTTGTGCTGTTATCTCTTGCCAAAATTGCCCTGGTGCCTGTCTGCCCTGCTCTCAATATGTCCTCTACTGCTCCCCTCTCCCTACTGTTCCCCCCCATAGACAGGAACTGCTGCAATTATCTGTGTATCGAGATGGATGGCAGCAAAAACAGTAAGGCTGGGCCTGTTACCCTGGTGCCTTCATCTGCTAATCAAAGAGTAATCAGATCTCGTGAAGAAGCCATTCCACGGTCCTCATCTGCTAGCGGCGACATCATTTCATCCTATCAGAAGGACTGAGCGGTAAGATCTCCACCTCCCGCCCTCCCTACAGCCGCCAGTGTAGCGGCTGAACCCTCACTGGGGCCCAGGTTTCTTTAAGAACCGAGGCTCACCGGGTCCACCTCAGGCATCTGCTGTTCTTTACCCTCCCTCCCCGCTGCTGTCTCTACAGACTGCAGGAATTTGACTTTCCTTCTTGCAGAACTGGCCAGACTTGGATGAAAATCTCCCGTCAAGGCGACAAATCTGAGACCCCTGCAAATGACAGAGCTATTTCCAGGGAAACGCAGCACAGGGGACTCATCCCTCTCCCAGGAAGGCACTGTCCAACAGGAAAGGGGAGCACAGCTGCAGTTAAGAGTAGGCCCCAATTTCGTGCATTATGTAGCAAAGACACCCTTCTGTGAAAATATGGTAAGGGTGAATTTTAAGCGTTCTCATCGCACATATAAAAAAGGTAAGCAGGCAAGGTAAAGTTAAGCATGTACTAACTTGACTTGGCAGTTACACAACATATACATAGTTTGAAACAACACACTGTGATCCAGCATTCCTACTTCTGGTTATATGCAAAGGAATCAGAGTCAGGAGGTTGAAGAGACAGCTACATTCCCATGTTCATTTTAGCATAATTCACAATATCCCAGATATGGAAGAAACCTAAATGTCATCAAAAGATGAACAGATAGCCTAGTATGGTGACACACACCTGTAATCCCAGCACTCAAGAGGCTGAGGCAGCAGGGTCATTGTGAGTTCAAGGCCAGCCTGGGCTACAAAATAAGTTCAAAGCCAGCCCAAACTTCAGGGTAATACCCTGTCTTAAAAAGCGAAAAAAAATATAGATGAATAGGTAAAGAAAATGTAGCATCAATACAGTGTGGAATACTACATAGCCTTTAAAAAGAAGGAAATTCTGTTATTCAAGACAACATGGACAGACAAGTTGGAAACCATTATTATGCAAAGTGAAACAAGTCAGAACAGGAAGAAAAGTGCTGTATGAGTCTACTTATATATGAAATCTACACAAGTCAGTCTTGGAGGATAGAAAGATGGATTCCAGAGAATAGGGCACCTGACAAAGAATGGAGAAGGAGGAGAGGCTGATTAAAGAGGATACAGTTTCATTTTGAATGGGGGAGTGTAGTCTAGTGATCTACTGCACAGCATGGAAACCACAGCCAATAGTAATTATCATACATTTCAAACTGCTACGAGGCTTTCACCCTTCTCACTACAGAAAAAGAATAAACAGGTAAGAGGATGGGTACTTGAATTAGCTTGACTGAATCGATCAAAATACCACACTGAATCCTATAAATATACCCAATATTATTTGTCAATAAAAGTAAAATTTAAACTGTTTGATAAATGTATACAATTTTTATTTGTCTACTCAATGCAAAGAAAGGCCTGGAGTAAATGCAAACAAAGGCTTCAGTGGTAGAGCCCTTTCCTAGCATGCATGAGGCCATGGTTCAATCCCCAGGACCACAAAAATAATAATAATAAACTAATGTATTTTCTAATCGTCACGCTCCACTACAGAAGTCAACAGTCTCTAATTATTAAAGTGAATCAGGGAATATGATTAAAATACATGGCTCAGTCCTGTGGTGGGACAGTACCCTGATGGTCGAACAGGGTGGCAGTCCAGCTTCTGACCCTCCAGCAGACTAAACACTGCAGCAGGGGAGGTCCGAGCAGCTGACTGCCACAGGCCACATGGCTGGCCAGGGAGGGGAGAGCAGAGAGCGCTCTGGCGACAGTGTAGCTGGCGACCTTCCAAGCTTACAGATGCCCAGCAACTCCTGTCTTCAGTGGGGCCAGACTTCCTGAGCGCACTGAGCACCGATCCTCATGTTCATATTGGAGTGCAAAAGAAATAATATGAATCTCAAACGGGCTGCCCACAGCTGCAATCGCCCATTTGATCACAGTGCAGCAATAATGTTCTCTACTCACACTGTGCCCTTAATATAAAGGAATAAAAAGTCAATCCCTCCTTTTCCCTGTATCAGAATAGCTGTAGAACTAAATGATATAGGGAAACACGGGCTTTTGCTTCATATTTTCCTGGGTTGAAGTTAAACCGGTTTGTCCTTAGGCAATGCCTGGCTTTTCTCCTCTCAAAGCAATAAAGAGATGACTTCTACAGCCCAAAAGCAAGGAGGGAAGACAGCTGGGCCTGGAGGCCCTGATTTTCAGGTGAAGGTTACATTTCCACTTGTTCCTGAGCACTCAAGAAGAGGTTTCCTCTCTAAGGAGAAACCTTAATGCTAACATGCAGGGAACACACAGACATCAAAAGAACGAGTCTAATCTTTAAGCGACATGCCACCTCAGGCCACATGGGACACAGTTTTGTTCCCTTGGATGGCACGGTGCCTATGCCCAGCCTTGGGCTGTCCTGAGCCTCTTGGGTGGACCCCGCACGGTGGATCTGCACTCTGCATATGGCCTCACGCCACGGAGGCGGCTGAGGGCAGCAGCCTTGGTCAGAAGACCTGCACTGCCAGGCCAGGAGAAGCCTGGAGAATGTTCACTTGTTCAGCCACAAAAGGAAGAAACTGATCCTGGCAGGGACAATAGCAGAGGGACAGGGGTTAACAAAAGCCACAGCACTGGAGTTGGCACCCACCACGATGTCCACTTCATTAGCAAGCACCCTCCAATTCCGGACATCATTGGGTCGAAAACTGGAAGTCCACAAAGCCACAGCCTGGGGGCCCCAACGTGGCAGGGCTTCCAAAATAGTTGCATCCTTAAATGCTGCTTGTTTCAAATCCCCTTTCAAGCCCTCCGACACAAGTCTATGCCCTTGTGACTCCATGATTGACTCCTAAGAACCAGGACGATGAGGGCAAAGCAGCCAATCAGAGAAGTGCATGTGCTAGAACCAGGTTGGATGGGTGATGGGGTTCTCTCATCTGGTGGCCCCGACCTCTAAGCCAGAAGCTTTTACAGTGGGGGCAGGGTGTTAAGTGGGGGGCTAAAAAAGGCATTTGGCCTGGAAAAGGCCTGGTGATGTGGGCAGAAGACAGGGCGAAGCAAGAAGAGCCCAGTGACAGTTGAGGGTCAAACCAGGGCTCCCCTGGCCACCTACTAATCCCACAGGGACCTCCTCAAGCAGCAGCATTGGCAGACATGTTGCTGTCACTGGCAGGAAAGCACATGTATGTGGGTGGTAGAGGTAAGAGCATAGAATCATTGCAAGTCAACTGGGTCCTAAGAAAGGGGGTGAGGGCCAACATTTATCTGTCATCTGTATCACTGAGTGGGACACACTGAGTCTGTTCTCCTTTCACTGGTGGCCATCAATACACCCCTTTTATCCTCACCGGACTTCCTCTAATTTTTAAGTGACCAGCTCTAGTGCCCATCTGGCTCTGTCAAAGATTGTTGGCAAATATTTGCTAATATGAAAGGGACACATTAGGTCTGTTATGGTTTGTGTATAGATGTCCCTCCAAAGCCTCATGTAGTCATGGGGGCAGGCTTTTTGGAGGTGGCTGAATTGAGAGTTTGTGATTGGTTCACTGCCTAGTGCTGGGGGTGTGAGTGCGACACTGGCCCCTTAGGGTGGGATAAGGGAGGCAAACAGGTTTGCTCCTCCTGTTTTGTTCTTGCTACTTTTGCTATCTTCTGCCACCATGAACTGTTTTCCCTCTGCCATGTGTCACCCTGCTTGGAGCTGATTATGGAATGAAACCTCTACAAACTGTGAACTAAATAAACTTTTCTTTCCTTCATTTTGTGTCAGGTATTTTGTCTCAGCCAGCAAGAGAAAAGTGACTACGACAGCCCCTGTGTGCTGAACTTCCAGACCTGGATGTTAAGGTCAGAAGCCCATTGATTCTACCATCATTATGAAAGATCAGAGAAGATTTGAGCTGGAAGACGGATTCGTGTACCAGAGCTGCTGGAACCAAGGGCCACAGACTGGATATTTTAAACAAAAGATCTGCTATTACACGGTCCAACATCTAGGGTTGGTTTCTTCTGAGAGAGACTATTCCATGCCTCTCCTCAGCTTCTGGTAAGTGCTGGTCATCTTCAGCGTTCCATGGCTTATAGACACCACTCAATCTCTGCTTACTGTCACTATGGCTTCCTCTGTGTCAGAATTTCTATTTTTTACGAAGGACATAAACATACTGAATTAGAGTCCACACTAATGAGCTCCATTTAATATGACCCTATTGCCAAATAAGATATCCTGAGGTACTTGGGGGTTAGAATTCTAACACTTCATTTTTATGGGAGGGAATAATGTCATCTATAATAAGGGTCTCAGGGATTCAGGGATTTCCAAAACATGTTTCATGGAAAAGCAGGTTTGAAAAATGCTCTTCAAAATGTGAATCCCCTGGACCAATATGTCTACCAAATGCTCCAACTCTACCCTAGAGATTCGCCATGACCACACAAGTTTTAGAAGCATCCACTGTGTGTGAGATACAGTCTCGCTCCGACACTCCAAAGATAAAGAAGGCCTGGTCACTTCTGAGGAACTAGGTTTTCTGCAGAGTGGAAAGTGGGGGTCAACATCAGCGGAACGTGTATCACAGAAATGGAACAAGATAGGTGGGACTACAGAAGAGGTACTTACCCCAGTCCTGGGGAATCGGGGTAAGGGAATGAATGAGGCTGCCCAGAGGTGAAACCTGGCTTGGGTGTGTTAGTGTGTGGATGTATTTCCTATTTATCATTTAAAATATTTAGAGTGCATACTGAGGACATACAGGGTGATATTTCAATCTATAACAATCCAACAGAGCAACTGGTGGATCCAGCGACTCAAACATTTACCATTTTTTTGTTGGAAACATTCAAAATCGTCTCCACTGGCCATTTTGAAACTTTCAGTCAGTTATCATTCGCAGTCTCTCCCTGCACTGCAGAACACGAGAAGGGATTCCTCCGGCCCAACCGCACCCTGAACCCATGAGACATCCCCTCTCCATCCCTACGCTCTTCCCACTATCCCTCCGCTTTTATCCCGTGGACATTTTTAGTTTCTGCACGTAGGTAAGATCGTGCGTGTTTGTCTTTCTGTGCCGTGCTTATTTAGCATAACGTCCTCTGCTTCCATCCGTGTGGCTACAAAAGACAGGACTTCATTCTTGTTCATGGTTCGGTGGCTCGTAAAGAGTGTACTGGAGGTTTCCAGGCAAAGTTGCTGGAGAGACGGCACCACGGTTCAGAGGGGAAGGGGACAGAGGCGTCAAACAGCCTCCATCTGAGGTGATGTCACACGGAGTCCGGCTCAGGGATGGGAGATCGGGCCAGTGGGGAGGAAGAGGAACAGACAGTGCCCGGGGGCCTCAGGTCCTTCACAGCAGCTCCCCTTATCTGCATTTTGGTTTCTGTGGTTCACTTACCTCAGACAACTGCAGTCCAAAAATGTTACATGGAAAATTCCAGTAATAAGCAACTTACAAGTTTTATACCGCCTGCCATGGTGAAATCTCGCACCATCCCGCACCATCCCACCAGGATGTGAATCATCCCTGGTCCGGCACATACAAGCTGTGCTCGCCACCGGCACCCGTGAGTCACTTAGGAGGAGGCAGCGCCTCAGGTCCCCAGCCCCCTCTCTGCCTGTGCTCTCATTGGTCCTCACCAAATAAGGTTGCCACCAATTCTGAAAGGAAAATGAAAGTTTCTAAATGCCACAGTCACAGTGAGCCTTTCTCACAAATGCCAAGAGGGGTGGTGGCTCCCTGTGACATTCAAAATGCCATCTCTACTCTTCTGAGGAGAGAGAAATGTGCTCTAAACACATATAGGCCAAGACCACTTAACCACCACGGACTTACAAAGGCTCTCACAACAGCTTCCAAGCACGATGCTTCCAGCAGCTGAGGTGGCTAAGGACCTGGATGTGCCCCCTGGGATCCTCTGCTCTGACAGTGACAGCGACACCTGGCTCTGGAGACTCAGCCAAAGCAGGGTCTAGATTTACATGCTGGAATACAAAGCAGCGGGGAGCAACTCCTTCTGTCTTTAGAGAGATGGATACCCAACCACCAGGACAAGGTAGGCTGACAGTAAGCAGAAGAGAGTCTTAAGGAACCAAATATAGATGATCCTCAGCTTACCATAAGGTTACACCCCCAGAGAACCTTCGCAGAGAAAAACCACGGAAGGCCGAACATGCAAGTCATGACCCCAGCCTCCAAACACCCTAGCCTGGCCACGCTGCATACCGTATAGTGGTAACTGTTTCCCCCTCGTGACTGCAGGGCTGAGCAGGAGCTGTGGTCACTGCCCCCACCCAGTATCACAGAAAGGATCAGACTGCATATCGCTAGCATGGGAAAAGGCCCAGATTCCAAACTCCAGCTGTAATTCTACTGAGTGCGTATCCCTCTCATACCACAGTAAAGATGAAGAATCACTGAGTCCGAGCATCACAGGTTGGGTACCAACTGTACTGGTTTGGGTTCTCATGGTCCATAAATGATAGTTCACATTCTTCTCTATATTGCACTTACAGACTCAAGGTATAAAACCCTAGCTTCCCCAAACAGCTTCACAGGTCCCTAAAACATCCAGGAGAAGGTGTGTGGTTTCTAATCAAAGTTTACAAAACAGGCCATGTGTACTCAGGCTAAGACCTTGTACTTCCTCCCAGCCCTAATGTTTTTCAGGCTTTCACAAACCAAACTGGCTCTCTTGCCTGGGTGCCGAAGCATGTGTGTGACCTCCAAAAGACTAAAGTATCCTGTTGCCCAAGGGAGAAGGCGCACACCGGCCAGCTGTGTGGCCAATATGGATTCTCCATATTCTGCAGTGTCAGGCACGGCCGTGAAGGCTTTCTGTGTTTTCACACTTGAGCTGTGGATCACCTGGCCATTCACTGGGATTCAGTGCAGGGCTGGTGAGGACATCAGTATTCAGGATGCAATGGTCACAGATATTTAACTAAGCCCAAGCTCCTGTCAGAACGGACAAAGGGAGCCCACCCTCTGCGCTGTGGGTTAGCACTGGGAACTGCACGGGGGTGAGGGTTATTCTCTGTCACTCTGAAAGTACAAGGCCACCCCAGGTTGGGCAAGAGGTGATCTGGCAGGAGGAGACACAGGACTCTGAACAGGCTCCTAGCCATAGCTAAGATTTAGTACAGAGAAGGGAGATGAATCGTGGGAGGGAGAAAAGGTGTGGGAGAGAAGTGGAGGAACCCTGGCAGGAGCTACAAAGAGTCCTCTCCAGGGGATTCAAATGCAGGGTGCCCAGTTCCCCCAGCACACGGTGGTGACTACAGGGGTGAAGTGCTGCCTACCAGGGAAGTTAGTCTGGAGCGCCCCACACAGAGGCTTTTTAGGGGGACTGGCTCCTTGTATAGGCAGCCTCTGCCTGCCTTGTGTCCAAATTCCAGGCTCCCACATGGAAAGCAAGGATTCTGTAGCAATCATGTGTCCGCATAGGTCAGACACAGGGAGCCCCTCTCACCATTTAGGAAACAGTGCAGGGAACTGTTTGTCACTTGAGTCCCCAGCAGAACCAGCCAGGGCCCAAGCCAACAAGCAGGGCTTTCCAAGGGCAGCAGTCTCGGGCCTGAACAAGGAGTGAAACAAGGCTCAGGCAGGGCATGTGGCACCCAGACCACAGCTGCCTGGGACTGTCCTAGCTCACCTTGATGGGTGGCCCAGTCTGACAAGAGGCTGTGATATGTGTGCTGGTTCCCCCTTAACAACTCCTGCAGGAGTTCTCAGTGGACCACATGGAATTCTGGAGTCAGAAAGTCCTGCAAGAACATCTGGTTCAGTCACCCCAGATATAGATGAGGAAAGAGACCCCCAGGGAAGCAAAGTCAAAGTGACATGCCCAGAATAAGTCCAAGGTTGAAACCCTTTCTGCTTTACCAGACTTCTCAGGCCTTAATCCATGGCCCTCAGCTATGACCACAGGCCTAGGAACAGATTGGCAGAGCAGAAGCCCAAGCCCAGCAAGTAGCCCTGCTGTGCAACTGGCTCCAGTGAGGTCAGGGAGGAGCAACCAGCAGCTCAGTCATAACAAATAAGAGGCTATGGAGCACAGAGGTTTACGGCCAGCCTAGTCCAATAAACACACCATCACCCAGAGACACCTTGAGACTTTACCAGCCAGTAGTTATCAGGCAGGCAGTGGTACAGTACCAATAGCTCGAGGGGGGCACACTAATTTGAAGCCAGCAGCTTGGGAGACAGGGGCAAGCAAAGGCCAAGCAGCCAGCCCTGGGCCCAGGCAAAGAGGTCACACTGTCTCCTCTGAGAGCAGAGTGAAGACCAGCAAGGGAGCAGCTGTCAGGCTGAGCAGTGAAGACCAAGGTCAGGGGCCTGTGGTCCCCACTGTGTGTTCTCTAACCAAACTCCCTGTCCCATTCTACCATTTTCCATTCTCACCCAGGAATTCCGATTGGACTGAAGACACTCCAGCCTGGTCCAGCCAGGTTTTGCCAGTGAAGCTATTTTCTCACACAAGGACTAGGAGCAAAGAAACGGTCAGAGAGAGTCAGTCAGAAGCAGACAGGGAAAACGCTAAGTAAGTTCCCTGTTCCTGGTCCTCATCCTCTCCAAGCATCAGCCTTGGGCCTTAGCCTGTTTGGGTGTCTCTAACGAAATACTCTACAGTGGGTGGCTTAGAAAGAGCACACGTTTATTTCTCACAGTTCTGGAGCTAAGAAGTCCAAGATTCTGCATCTGGTGAAGGGTGCATCCTCACAGACAGCACCTTCCATGTGGCAGGCAGGACAAGGCAGCTCTCTGGGCACCAATCCCACCCTGAGGGATTAGCTCTACCCTAGTGAGCCATCACCTGCCACGGGCCCGCCTCCTAACGTCATCACCTTGGAGGTTCAACACAAGAACTGGGGGAAATGAGGCTAAGCCAAGTACCACTGGAGCAACTGGCTGCAGCTCTAAAGGGTCCTAGAGTGAAAGACCAGGAAAGAATGAGAAAATAAAGAAGATACAAAGCTGGGGTCAGGTAGAGACCTTACTCTCCTGATGGGAGGAAAGAACTGCTCAACCACGGTAGTGCCATTATTTATACACTCAAGAGGAAGATGTCAATTTCAACCCCGATGCCTAGCAACTTGTTTGCCTGGCTGGCCTGGGCCCCCTTGCCTTCTTAAAGCTGGAACAGCTTGTTTAAGTGGCTTGTTTTGGGCTCTCTGTGTGGTTAGGGCTGGCCTTGCTTTAACCTCACACAAGTGATCAACCTCCAGCTTCAATGGCTCCCTACATACCCGACATTGTGCCCATACCTCACCCACCCTCATCCTGGTTCCCAGTGCTGGTTTCTGTGGCTTGCAAGCAAAGTAGGGACAAAGCACAGGGTCTTGGAGCCAGGACGCCAGGCTGGCTGGTGAAGCTATGAGACCTGGAACCCCCTTTCTGCTTCCTTGGAACCTCATGGCTCTCATCTATAAAATACCTGGTTGCACAGGCCCATTGTCACTGTCCCTTTCTCAAAACCTCTGTGACCCCACATGCGTCAGACTTGCTGAGATTTCATAAAGGCCACCTGGTGGCACCTGATGCTGGTTACCAGTCCCCCACAGTGTCCTACTACAGAGAGTACAGAGTGCTCATTTGATGCACAAAGTGAAATGAAACCATCGATTGCTGTGAGTGGGTGGGTTCGCCTCAGGTTGTTTGAGCTATTGGGTTTGCAGCAAAACTATCAGCGGAAAAAATTTCTGTTTTTCCGAGGACCTTTCATTTTGCTTTGTTTTTGAATTCAGAATCGAAAAGGAAGCATATGCATCTGATCTGAAGATCACCTGGGTAGATCCGGGGGCAGCACACTGCAGAATGTCCCTGTCCTCCCACAGCAACTGCACACGAGTGCCTCCCCAGCCTGTGGCTCCCTCAAACCCCGAGATGCCACTGCAGTTGCTCTGTGTCCAGCTGGGCACCTTGCAAAGCATCCGCACACAGTGAGGCTTGAATAAATGCCTATGAGATAAACAAATCTAGTTTCCAAGATGATTTTTCAGTATTCCAGACTCAGTGGATCTCAAGGGTTCCCTGGAGGGAACAATTGTTAAGCCATTTGAAAATGCATAAATCTAGAAACATAGGCAGTGACATCCTTACTCTTTTGTGTGTGGCAGGGTACTGGGGATCAAACTCACTCGTGCTTGCCAGGCAGGTGCTTATGCTACTGAGCTAAATCCCTGGTTCATATCATCCTTACTCTTTGATTCACTCTTTTTTAAAAGTGTCCTCAAAAATACTACTGCTTTCATAGCTTGAAACACACATGTGAACTAGAATAGACAGAAGTTAACAACAGGAGCAAATTAGTTAAGGTCAACTGTTATTTAACATACACATGTATCCTTGGATATATTTATATATCATACAAGTGTATCATATACCTTCATATATATATTTATATATACCTTCGTATCCATGTATAATATATTCACTTATTTAAACCTGCTAAACAATCTTTGTCTTAATGTACCCATTTTACTGACATGGATGCAAAGTGGGCAAATTGTCCTAAGAATCACGGCTACTCAGGGCAGCTGCCCATCCCAAGCTATTAGACCCCATAACCTGGATCTATAGCTTCGCACAAAAGGGAAGCACCTTTTTGCCCTCATTAGGGGTTGAATTGTGTCTTTCTAGAGGGTTAGGGCTCCCTAACCCCCACACCTGCAAATGTCATCTTTTTAGGAAACAGGGCTGTTGCTAACTTAATCCAGTAAGATGAGGTCATTAAGCCCTAGCCCAATAGGACACAAGTTCTTATAAAAAGGGGAAATGTAGGTGCAGGTAGCTGTGCACCCAGAGAGGCCACCAGGCAACATGACAGCAGAGATGGATGACATCTACCAGCTGAGGAGGCCCAAAGATGGTACAGAAGCCATAGGGAGGCCTGGGATATCTCCCCCACAGCCCTCCAAAGGGCCACTCCACCAAAACCTTGATATCGCTAACTTCTGGCCTCTGACACCGAGACAGAATACAATTTCTGTTGGTTAAGTGACTCCATTTATGGTTTGATACATCAGCTCCTGGGATCGAATATGAGTCCTTCAAATGGCATTAAAAAAATAAATAAATAAAAGAAGAGCCAAAACCAGCAACACTAATAAATAATCCCATGCATGAGACAATAATTGCATCCTTGTTGGACTAAAGGGAAAAGATGTGGGATATTAATGGGACATTTAACTCACTGGCACACCCCCAAGTCCTACTTCCTGACCTTTTTTAAAATCCATGACTTCTTTTAAAACAAACCACACAAAGAAACCAAGAGAACACATGTTTCCAAGCTACCCCGAGTCCCTCTCCATCCCACCCATAAGCATGTGATGTTCCCACACCCACAGGTAACCCTGGAGTTTTCACTTTCCACACTTCTCACAGCCAGTGACAGCATTCTCCACCCTCCCACAGACACTCAGGACTCAGATGAGACAGCTGGCAGCTGAGGACAGATGTCACTGCTTCCCAGTCCCTCCGTGGGTGGCAAGAGGGAGAGAGGGGTGGCCTGCACAGGATGCTGGAGTAGGAGCTGGGAAAGGGACCTTGGTTTCTTCCTCTGACCATCACAGCAAGGCCTAGTTGCCCCCAAGTGCAAAATCTCAACTAGATTATAAATGCATTTAGATAAAATCTCCTGCCATCTGATACTGTGGCTCTCACTAGTTTAGGGTTTAGTCATTGGAAGCCCTTATGATCTAACATGCCTTTCTCATTGGGGTTCAGCACACATGTGCATGTACAGCCCCCAGCTCCTGTTCTTGCAAACCTCTGGCAGAAGCAGGTCTCTTGGAAGGTTCTGGAAACTTGGCAGGAAGTAAATGCACCCTGAGAGGTGTGGGGTGAGTCAGGTTTCTGACCCGATCCAAACCGAGTTTTACACTCTGGGTTAGCTTTTCCAGAAGTCCCTATCACTAAATCACCTTGGTAATTCCAGACGCCCGCCCTTCGAGGGTTTTGTTTCCTGAAAGGGAAGCTAACCCCAGTCCTGCCGAAGCCCAGTCTGCCACAGAGAGCCACCATGAATGGAAACGATCCCTTGTTACTGCTTTGTGGAAACCAAGGAGATGAACACACATTTTTCTAAAGAGCTAAAGAGGAAATCCCATGCCCGCTCACTGAAAGTTGACAGCTTGATAGGAGGGACATCTGAGACTGCAAGCAGAGGGGTGTCATTAAGCCAGAACTATAGCAAACAGAGGTCCTACCACTGCCTGTCACCAGCACCCACCACACATCACCTGACATCCTGCCTGAAGCTAGGAAGCCGACTCAGCAGAGAAATAGGTGTCTCCACCGCGCTCAGCACAGACACCCACACAGAGCCGCATCCGATCAGGAAAAGTACAAAAGGTCTAGTCAGCCCATGAGCTCCATGCTTTGGTGTCCTGGCACCTGTCCACGGGCACCCTGCTTGGGAGCATCCTCATCTGAGCTCCTAGTCAGACAGTATCTCCCAGCTGCCCGGCCAGCTCATCTGGGGAGACAGACAGGAGAAAAAGCCGGACAGACTGTTTCCCTTCTACACTCCCTGGACACACTTCTGACCCTAGGTTTGTGAGAGGCTTCCTGCTGGGCATCCTCTAACTCAATTCCAACACCAGGTTTCTGGAGTTAGTATCACTTTGTCCCCAAGACTGCCCTCCCTACGCTTTAGACAACAAACCCAACACTGTTCAAAACATGTTTCTGATGCACCTGCTATAAACCGGGGATTCCCTCAGGCTGTCCCTTGGGTTCCACTAATTTGTTGGTGTGGCTCCCAGGACTCAGGGAAACAAACTTATGTTTTCTGCTTTATCATGAAGGCTGTTACAAAGGACACAGATGACAAGACACACAAGGCTAGCCAAGCCACCTCTCCATGCCTTCGGCTACCCGGAAGCTCTCCAAAGTCCTTCCTGGAGTCTTACAAAAGCTTTATCAAAAAGACATGGTGATAAAACCACTGACCATTGGGGGCCACCCTCACCCTCTGCCCCTCTGCCCTCCCTGCTGATTTGGGGTGGGCTTCAAGTCCCACAGTTCCGATCCTGCCCTGGAGTCCCCTTAGACTATCCTCAACCTGAATGTAGCCATGTAAGCACTGCCAACCATCTGTCAACTCCTTAGCACACAAAGATTTACCACTTGGGAGATTCCAAGAATGTCAGAAGTTACTACATGCCAAGAAATGGGGAGGGAGATGAAATATATATCCACCATCATGGCACTTTTTGGGCAGTATTTTTAAGTGGATCGGATGGGAGCAAAGTAGAACCATTGGTGTGGGTTCTATGACTGCTTATTCTGAACACATTCCTGGCCAGGATTCTGGCACTGCAGACCCGAGGCTGGGGCCCTTTGTGGGCTCAGCCCAACTGAGGCTCATAGAAGCCCTCATCATGGGCTACCTCACCCAAGGATGGACACGGGTCTTGGGGGTGTCACAAGCTGCATGTATGTGATCATGAAGACAAATGCAGGCCAATTCCACTTTCTTTTGGCCAACAAATACAGGTTAATAGCGGAACAGTCCACTACAGACCACCTCTCATTCTTTGCAGCTTGGAGCAGGAATCCATACACATCAGATCTTGACTGTTCTTTTGTCCCAGAGGATTATGGGTGAACAGGTGCTTGGTCCTGACACAGATACTCCAAGGGTTGTGAGTCAGTCTGGGGTTCCCTCACACCACCCCACACATGTGGGTCTCAGAGAGCCACATGGCACAGTGGCTTCCTGGGAATAAAAGCTTTTCCAGTCAGGCAATCCTAAGGACCTTACTGAGAAGAAGAAAAAATTCACATGAACTTTGAAAGTAAGAACAAGAGACTTCAAAGAAACCTTGCAGTCCCATCAAGGAGCTTTGAGCTTTGAATCATTTTCTGACTCAAAGAACCTGAGCGGTGAAGGTGGGGAGCACTTATTATCCAGAGCACTTGTTCTGCTGACACTTAGGGGAACATTCCTGTCCTCCCTGTTTCTATGACCCACTGGTCACTACAGTGGCCCACATGGGAAAATCAAAGATAGTGGTTTTTTCTCACAAATAAGAAACAAATGGACAACGCTGCCTGTAGCCCACATGGAGTAAAGCCACATGGATAAGCATCAGATATGGATGAGATGGCAAAGGATGTGGCCTTCTGAGGCACCCTCCCTCCCATGGATCCTGAGTCAGACTGTCGGAAGCAAATGGGCACCTGCCAGGCATTTGAGCAGTGACCTGAACTTTTTGGAACTTTCCAGAATCTAAAATGGAAGAACCCCAAACTGTGCCCTATAGATAGCAAATACTTCATAAATATCTGAGGATGATGACAAATCAGCTTGCCACCTGTTTTTCCAGCTTAGGGCTCACGAGTTTCCATCCCACCCCAATCCAGGATCCTTGTGAAGGGTCCTCAGACACACTCTGAAAAACACTGATCCAGAGAAAAAGGTCACACACCAAGGAATGAGACCATGCAGGCCCCAGACCATGGTCTGGACAATGCCACATTTGGGGGCTCCTGTCCTGTTGTATAAACATTACGGAGTAGTGAAAGAAATCAGGTATTTCCCTCTCACCTCTAGTGACTCCATCACAAATTCCTACCATCGGATATGAATCAGAGTAGGCAGAAAGCCCTCTGTGGTGTAGCCCCAGACAGGACTCTGTGACTGATATTCCTTGAAGTGGCTGATGGTCTGTTTTTGCAAGAAAAATGAGCATGAGGGCATCACTGGCTTGGTTCTGCATGCTCTTAATCATTCTCTTGGGCTATTCCAGTGACAGCCCATCAGCTGAAACCAAGAAGTACTTTCTATCCAGGCAGGAGAAGTTTCCAACAGGATTCCAGGAACTCCGCCTGGAGTGACTGGCTCCCGAGAGTTACCGCCCTCCTTCCCATCAGCCTAGCCCATCCAAAAAAACCTAGAGCTTTCAGCTCAGCCAGTAGACCGCTGGAACTCAGGACAATTAAAACCCAAAGATAATTTCCTGCACCCTGGCTTCTTGGCCTTATCTTCTGCATTTATATATTTAGACTGTCTTTGTATTATGCATCATCTCACAAATTGTTTCCAAACTCCTCTGAAATAACACTGCAGTTAGGAACCCTCTCCACTGAATCCACCAGGCCATCTCATGGGGTCAGGGGAGGGGAGGCAGGTGGCCCTGACTTCATCCCCAGATGCTTCCTTCCTTACCGCATGACCTCCCACAACGGACCCACACACTCTGAGCTCCACTTCTCCTTCTACAAAACGGCTCTGATGCCCGTGTTGCAGGGTTCACTGTGAGGGTAAAAGTGAGGTGAACTCCAAGTGCCTCATGACGGTGGTCTAGGGTCATCATCAACCACTGAAGCTGTCAGAAAATGACCCCATTTCCCTCAGGGAAAAAGAGGCAAGAGAGGAAGGAGGGAGTGTTTTTTTAGTGTTCTTTCTTGTAAGAAGCAATGGAGTTGTGAGAAGAGAACTACAAGAACAGCCATGATGGTGAGCACTAGAGTAGACCTCAGGGTCCCCTGTTAGTAGCTAGGTGGGCTGAAGGAAGACAGGCAGATGCAGGAGGGACCCAGCAATTTTGTCTTGTCTTGCTATGGACAGAACATCTCGTTCCACCCCTACAATCGATGTACTGGAAACTGATGCCCAGGGCAGCAGTGTTGGGAGTCAGGGTCTTACGGGAGTGTGTGCATCACGAAGGTCCATCCTCATGAAGGGACAGATTCGGAGAGGAATGGGCAAGCTCTTCTGCCATGTGAGGATCTGACCATCTCCCCACTTGCCCTCTGGCTTCCTGCATGTGAGCACGCAGCAAGAAGGCCCTCGCCATGCCCAAGGCTGGCTCCTTACTCCTGCATCCCGGGAAGTAAATCTCTCCTTTATATGGTACCAGGCTATGGTACCATTACAGCAGCACAAAACAGAGTCAGACATATCTCTATCCCTGGCTGTGGGTTGGGAGTGTATGTGTGAAATGTCTATTTTTTATCTCTCTATTTGACTCCATGGAAGTAGGGAATCCATATCACCATGGTTTGAATCTCCTTTTCGGCCCCTGGTAGAGTGTTTTTTGGGTTTGTTTTTTTGTTTTGTTTTTTTTTTTTTTTTTGGCAGTGCTGGGGGTGGAATCCAGGGCCTTGCGCATGCTAGGCCAGCGCTCCCATAAGCTGTACTCCAGCCCTCTGCAACGTGCTTTGTAGATGGTGGGCGTTTGATAATGTGCTGCTCTCTAGGTAAACCATAGAGGCGGGGGAGATGGGAGGATACCCAGTTAGGGGCGGGAGAACCCTTGTTCCGGAGCACTGCCTGAGCTGTCCTGGGGCTCCAGGTTGGTGGCCACAGCTGGGATTCCTCCAGCACCGCCTCTGCGCTATCATCACTGCCTACGCCCACTAATGAGCCAAAGCAGCCAGCCCTGGCTTGTTTTTCCATCTGCCATCAGCTCCTACCTTCCTCGGAGCAGGGTGGTACCACTCTGCCCCCATCCCACCTGTCTCCTCCGGCAGCTGTTTCTTGCCAGCTGAATCCCTGATCCCTGCGCTGCTATCTCCCCATGAGGTTCACCCTCTGCGGGCTCAGAAAGATGTGAGGTTGTCAGGACTGGAACTTTTTTTTTTTTTTTTGAAAGTGAGAAAGAGATCGCCCCCTCTGTTATTTTTTCGTGGGTCCCTTAATTTTCCCAGCAGGGTCTCAAGGCTGTTCCACATCTAACTTCTGGAATTTCAACAAATTCTGCTCACCAAATCTCAAACTGGCTTTGCAGACAGCATATAAACAAAAACAAACTAACCCAGCTGGACAGTTTAACCTCTGCACCCAAAGTCCTTCAGGCATCTCCACCTGGGTCACACAGCCCGCTGGCTAAGATTCCTTCCCCATGAGCAAAAAACAACTAAGGCAAGCAAACTGGCTCCTGCTCCGGTTGCAAAGGCCATACTAGAGCCCGGCCAGCTGGTGAAGATGAGCTGCTAACATTTCATTAGGCAGAGAGTATCTGTCTTCTCAAACTCAAGCCACACAGGTGAGCAATTAAGCAACTGAAAGGGAAGAAGGAAAAGGTCTTAAGGAGCATTTAAAAACGCAAAGCATGTTATCTGTAACGCCATCCAGGGCACTTAATTCACTCGATCCCTACAGAAGCCTTCAGCCTGGCCTTCCAGATCCCCAACATGCAGAAAGGCAGAGCTGGTGGCCTCAGTGGACAGGTCCACCTGCAGATGTGGCCTTGTGGGGAGGGGAGGTTACCATGTAGGGGAAGAGGCAGGGCAGAAGCCGCAAAGTAACTAAAGGAAGATGTAAAATCCAGCCACCTCTCCCATGCTCAGCACCTACATGGGCCCAGCAGCTTCTGTACTAAGCTGAGCAGAGCGGAACGTTTCCACTGTCACAAAGATGTCCCCTGGGGGGTGGGCAGGGGGTGCCCCAATGGCAGGAACAGGACCCTGCGAGTTCTCCCCCCACCCCAGGAACCTGCCTGCACATTGTGAAAGGGGTTCAACAGGTCACAGCAATTTTTCTTCTTTCTTTTTCCTAGCACTGAGGGTTAGACCCAGAGCCTCACACGTGCCAGGCCAGCACTCTGCCACTGGGTCACACTCCCCATCCCCACTTCTCTTTAATGACATGGAAAAGTAGGAAATACTGTAGGGCATCATGTGCCAGCGAAACAGGAGTGAGCGTGGGGCTGTGAGCCCCACACTCGGTTTGCCCTGTGTGCACACGAATGTTTCTACAGACCTCTGTAGGTTGCCTATTCTTATCTACCGGGTCATGAAGGCAAATGTGTTCCTTCCTGAGAGTCCTGAACATAGCAAGCCCAACTCTGCACATCCGCACGCTGCTCGTCCGCAGGGGTCTGGAGAACCCCTCACTTCCCCTTTCCAGGTGACTCACATCACAGCAGAGGGAGGCTCAGAGCCTGCGCCCCGGCCCTGCACACAGGTTCCCCTCCAGCATGACGGGCAGGCAATGTGTTCTGCCGGTGAATCCACTTCCTCTCGGCACAAAGCCAAACCCCAGGACAGCTCCAGGGGCCATGTAGGGTGCAGTGTCCTCGGGGACAGCAGAGGTGGGGGTGGGAGCAGGCCCATGTGCTTTCTGGGGTCTGTAATTTCTGGCTCTCCTGTGCTCACTCCCCGGGACCCCAAAGGCAGAGATGCAGAAGCGCCCACAAATCATGCTGAGCCCCTGGGCCAGAGGTCTGCCTTCTCCAGACCGAGTCCCATGGCTCACAGAAGCTCAGTGCAGCTGGACTCCTTCCCTTTCTATGATGGTGGATCCCAAGTGTCCACCAGGCAAGGCCACGGCAACTATGTGTCTGTTTGAATGTTTGGTTTTTGGTTTTCATGTTTTGTTTTTTTGAAACAGAGTCTCACTATGTAGCCCAGGATGGCCTTGCATTCACAACAATCCTCCTGCCTCAGCCTCTGGAGGGCTGGGATTACAGGCATGCACTATCACTCCTAGTTCAAATGTTTTCCTAAATGTTTCAGTGAAAGCATTTTTTATATGAGCTTAGCATCCAAAACAGCAGACTCTGAATAAAGCAGATTACCCTGCATCTTGTGGCTGAGGCTACAACTACCAGCAGCTGCAGACTGATGTCACCTGAAGAACTTTGCCAGCATACTGCCCGTGGGCTTACACTCCTACATCACCTCTTCCCTGGGTCTCTAGCTCACTGTGATTGTGTTCTCCCCCTCCCCCTCTGTGTGTGTGTGACACCTACTTCTGTATCTGTTCCTCTGGAGAAAAGAAGTTTTCTCCAGGTAATCCTCTCTCAAATGCCACCTCTTCCATGCAGCCACTCCTGATCTCCTCTGCCAGAAATAACTGCTCCTTTCTTCTTTGTCCATTCTTGAAGTATACTACTTGTGCCACATTTTTGCAAACATAATTTTTTTGGTAACAGGAATCAAACTCACAACCCCACACTTGCCAGGCAGGCACTGTGCCAGTGAGTTATATCCCGTCTGCAAACATAATTCTTGTGGCTGGTACTATGGTTAGTCGATCAGCTGAAGCTTAGATTCTAAGCCTTGTTTCTCACAGCCTGATCCAGGAACCAAGAACAGCAGTCCCTCTCCCAAGTTTGTTAGAAACACAGGCTCTTGGGCCCCACCACAACCTACAGACCCAGAATCCACATTTTCACAAGATGCCCAAGTGGAGGACATGTACATTAAAGTCTGAGAAGTGCTGTTGGAAATGAGTGGTTTTTTAACTTTGGGGCCCTTTAAAGGAACCCCTCTTTTTACAAAGCAATCAAGGCCAGGAAAGTTAAGAGGACTCAAGGTCACACGGGGAGTTAGTAGGAGAAATAAGAATGCTTCCTGCCTAACATTTCCTGTCTCCCTAAAAACTTTTGAAGGCAAGAGAAGAGACAAGCGCACTATCAGCAAATTTAAAATGAAACCTGGGTCATCAATGCCGGGATAAAGTCATTACACCAAGTAGGACCAACATGGTACTCTATAAATAAAAAGAACCACTCCTTTTAGGGTGGACCTTGGGAAACCTCCTCATTTATAATAACCATCAAAAGCTGAAGCCAAGTCCAAAATCAGTGCTGGAAAGATCCATGCTACCCTGGACTAGAGTGACTCAAACATGTCCCACGTGGATGTAGATGGCTCCTGCACTCCGTAGCTGCGTGATCCCTTGGTTATGTAACTTCTCTGGAAGGTACAAGATGATGACACTGTGCCTTTTTTGGGTGGCCATATGGCAGGGAGTTTTAATCTGAGTGAGAAGATGCAGGAAGGGAAGGTGAAAGAAATCAACAGATATAGTTTCCTCACAAGACCCTCCCTGGCTCTCAGCTTTCCAAGGGAAGGGTGAGGGCTGACTCTTCTGTCAGGATTGCGATCCGTAATGACAGGCTTCCTGCAAACAGTGTCCAGGTCATGTCCTGCTCCTTTCAGGAAAGTGCTACCCGCCAAGGGAACCTGTCTGCAGCAAGTGGCTGCCCTTGCCACTCAGGGTGGCAGGGTGGCGTTCTCTAATACCTTTCTCTTGATGGCCTCCTAGAAACTCTCTGAGACACAATCTCTGACCTGGAGTTGCTTGGAACAGCAATCCCTTGATCCACTCAGGATAGTACAGTATTTCTTTTTCGGCAAAACCACACCTTTAGTGTGATGGAACAAGCATGCTTAATGAGGCACCTGCAGTAGAAGCCAACTGCAAATGCCCACTGTGCTGATAAGTCTGTGCCCAGAAATATAGCAAACCCCACTGCACTGCCAGTGTGATCGCTGGTAGGGGTACCTACCTATGCAGATGAGTTATTAGCAGTGTCATTACAGGAAGTTAAAATCTTTTAAAAAGACAGCAAGGGTACAATACGTACGGGCAGGCTCATGTACCCCCCCACAGGCACACACACATGTTCACACACACGTACACCTCATACATGTACACAAACAAGCACATGCATGCATAAATCCACATACTCAATCTACTGGCAAGGGTTATTCCCGGAGCCTCCTCAGTCACATGCCTTTGTCCCTGGAATGTATTTCCTCCCCCAAAGATAAAGAGACATTTGCTTCCTGGTATAAAGCAGAATTGCATATGTTTATGTAACTCATTAGAAAAAGTGATATAGCAGCCAGGCTAATCAACTAGATGACAGCTATGGTGATAAAACAGCTCTTTAAAATACCTACCAAGCCAAATAATTTGGCCTGTCGGTGGCAAGCTTTTAAAGTGAGTTATGAGAACAGACATGCAAGGTGGGAACTGGAAGAATCTATTAAAACCTGACTCTGGCGCCTACATTTTATAGGAAATGAGAGTCTAGCAAAGTGATGTCACTTGCCCGAGGTCACACACGTAATTGTTCATGGTGCTGAAAGGAGAACCACCAGGCCAGGCTCCCAGGCCAACACCTTTTCAGCCCCACACACAGGACCCATAAGAGATAGGCTGGGATGAATCAAGCAGATAGGGATCTTCTCAGAGCCACGTTCCAGAGATGCTCACAATTTACACACACTTGGATTTCACTGAAAAGAAATCTTCCTGCACAGAAAAGAGGAAATAAAACCTGGAAACATTGCAGTTGCATCATTCCTGTATTGCTCCAGAAAGCTGAAGCCAACAAGAGCTTCCCTTCCCACCTAGGGCTAAGTTTGGAGGACCAAGGAACAGTCACTTCCAGCAAAGTTTGTGTTTTGGCTATGCAAGGTGAGCATCATAAATAAATTAAGCCCCAACCAAGAGTCCACGGCTTCTCTCCAAACACACAGCCACACTGAATCACCTGCAACCATAGCAAAGTCCCTAGATCGGTAACGGCAAACCTGTCAGAGCTTTCAGTGATAACAGATAGCCAGCTGCAGACAAGTGCCCTGCGTTCACTCCACAGCTCTAGACCTTTATTCATCCCTTCCACTTTTGAGCAGACTTCCCCTCTTTCTTTGGCCAACTCAGACTCATTTTTCTTCCACCACATATAACTTCACCTGCTTGAGGACCACAGGCTGGAAGAACTGGAGTCACCCAACCCAACCGTTTTTCCATGGTGTTGTCTCTTTCTTTCACTGCTGTGGATTTCCTGTTGTTTTGCTAGGGGGCAGATTGTTTTGTTTTGCTTTGTGTTTTGTTTTGCTGGGGAGCAAACCCAGGGCCTCAAGCATGCAAGGCAAGTGCCCTACACTGAGCCACATCCTCAGCCCCTATCACTTTCTTTTGAATGATAGCATTCCCACTATGATCACATTTTTAAAAATTAGAACTGTAGAGAAATTAAAAAACAATCCATAAAGTCACAGCTTTATAATAAGCATAGTAAAGATATGGGCTTATTACCTGCCAGACTTTAATTTTCTGGGCAAGGATGGGGTCAGGTGGTGTTAAATAAGGCGATTATCATTAATATACAAATACTTCTGTATTCTTGTTCTTTTCTTATAACATGAGAACATTTTCCATTTTGCTACTGTCTTCCCATACATAATGCCCACAGCTATTTAGTACTTAATCACTTGCATTTCCCCATCTACCTAACTGTTCTGCTATTGCAGAATATTTATATTTGTTTCTAGTGTTTCACTAATTATGAATTTTTCATTGTAATTATTTTGTTTCCTTGGGAGACTTTCCTAGAAGTCAGCCTCCTCATTTTCCTCCCTGTCAGAGGAACACAAGCCCCAAGTGATTAACCGATCCCATAGGGTAAGACACACGCTCTCCACAGACCAGCTTTGGTTGGAACTCGGCTGTCAGTGTAGAGTTCCTGGCAAGCCACGGAACTCCTCTGAAACTCAGTTTCCCTTGGGTGTCATCAGTTCTGCTTGCCAGGAATGTTCTTTCCACTATTCTACTCTACCCAGCCTTTCATCTGCAGTACCAACCCCTGGCCAGTCTCTGTTTCTCTTCTCTGCTTCTCCCATTAGCTTCTCAGAAAAATGCCTAAGTCGAGCTCATCATGGGACCACATTACCTTCAGCACATAAGGGCCATGCAGATGGAGCCAATGGGCTGCTCCCGCTCTGATGGCACCCTTACCACCGCTTTCGGAATCCAGCTCAGCTATGGAATTCAACAGACCTTGCTCCTTGTCTGGCCACGGGGCACTGTGGTAATAATCAACACACGCAGGCCTATACTTAGGGACTTCTCAGAACTCAGTCAAGTGAGGGAGGGAGTGGCCTGTGTTGTGTGTCCTATCATGCCCCCCCTCAGGACAGCAGAGCAGCCACGTGTCACATCCCTGCTGAATCTCCAGAACATACTGGTACAAATGGAGGACCACACCACACTCCTCTTTTCTGCCTTATCCATACTACAGGTGGACATTTATTTTGGCTCCTTCAAAATAAAGAGTTATAATCAGCAGAGAAAAAAAGATCATTAAATAATTTCTTTCCCAATTTTTCAACACCCTAATTGATGCAAGCAACCCCAACAACTATTCTCTCCTTGGTCACTCAACTTAGATGGGGAGAGCTCCAGCTCAGTCCTCTGTCCCCTTTCTATGCTCTGCCAATGAGAATTCTGCAGGCTTTGCTGGTACAGACCAGTGCTTCTGCAGCATATGAGCCAGAAAATGCCCATACTCAGCTCAGGCAAACCTGAGTCAAATTCCCAAGCTGAATGAACCTACGGAATATCAGATTTCACAGAACCCAAGTCACAGTCGCAAAGATCTACAATTATTTTACTTTTTCCCAAAAAAGAAGTCTTTTAAGACCCATCCATATTTAGGTGTTAAAATGCACACAGACGCGTGTCTTAGAATCCAAGGTGTGAGATCTTTAACCTCCCTACAGTTAGATTCCCCACTTGTAAGAGGGAGATGCTAAATGCCTACCTGAGAACTTGGCTGTGTGGTGTCACACTTGTACCATGCTGGACTCCACACCTGCTACTCCAGAAGAGCTCTGTAACATGTTAATGCTCCTTTCTTAAAAAATGAGAGGTGAATTCTAGCTGGATGATAAGCTCCTTTAGAGCAGATACCACATCTCGCACTCTGCACCTCTGCTGCCTCCCCTGACCTAGAATGATGCCTTCCACCTGAAGGCACTCGGTAAACAGGTGGGGATACAAAAGTAGCAGCAGTGTGAAGCCTGGTAAGTACCCACGCTGAGAAATCCTGTCAAAGGAGTACCTGGTGCAGTCCCCCTGGCTTCCCTGTCCCTGAATGTGACAGCATATCTGTCAGCACAAGCACGCCTGGGACTAGGGGCTGCAAAGAGGAAGAGCCAGAGTCCACTGGGGAGGCTCCTGGAATCCCCACACCCACAAGCTGTGGGTGGAGGCAGCTGCGTCCAGGCAAGAGTGAGCCGTTAAATCTCACTCCTCAGACAAATGCAGCATTGTGGTACCCATGGGCCTCCCGGAGAACGGCAGGCTGCCTGTGTGCTCTGGATGTGACCGGCTATTAAATCAGACAGGCCACATCCCCCAAGGCTCCAAACCTGTCCCTCAGGACTCTGCAGAGCAAGCATCCCAGAGGTATAAACAAAGGTCCCTCGCGGTAGTGCTGGAGGGCGCAGAAGCTCATACAAACAAAACCACATGGCATTTTCCCCCTATATTTTTATGCCTGCTGAGTTTTCCTCCTCCACTAGCCCTGCTCCTTTGGAAAGGGGAAAGAGAGACAGGGGAGAGAAACAAATTTCATTTTCCACCACCCACTTTGATTATTCATATTCATGGAAGAGACAGCAGAGCTTCCAGGGACACATTTAAATAACAAGTCATCTAAAATCATTACTTTGCCCTTGACTGCACTCAAGAGTGGCCCCAGCAGAAGCACACTGGGGCATGTGTGTGCTCACAGCCTTGCAAGCTGGAACGGCAGCAGCCCCAGCTCCCTAAGGAATATCACACAAATGGATCTTGCTTTCACAACATTAATGGGACTCAAAGGGAGGGGGGAAATGCAATAATAATTAGCAAAATAGTAATTACATACTAGTTGAGGCTTTATGCTCCAGTATTTATCAAGCCCTTCCTCTCAAATAAAGGGAAGGGTGGGGGAAATGGAGAGAAGAGGAATACAAGTCAGAACTCCTGCTTCCCCAAAGTCACACAGTCTGCAGCAGCAGAGCAAAAAGCCACTATATTTGCTAGCTTTCCCACTGCTGGGATAAAACACCTTACAGACACAACTTAGAGGAGAAAAGGTTTAATTGGGCTCACAGTTTCAGGGGTTCCAGTTCACGGTCAGCTGGCTGCAAGGCAGAAACATCATGGCAGAAGAGTGTGGTGGAGGAAAAGTACTCAGCAGATGGTAGCCAGGAAGCAGAGAGCAAGGGAAGAGCCTAAGTAAAAGGAAGAGGCTATGGAAAAGACACAGTCTCCAAAAGGAAACAGGAAGTGACCTACTTTTCCAATAACAGCCCATTCAGCCAAGCACATCAATGGATTAATCCATTGGTGAGGTTATTTCCCCATGATCCAATCACCTTCCCAAAACCCCACCTCTGAATACGAGCCTTTTGAGTACGTTGTTGATCCAAACCATAACAGCCACGTTACTGTGAACTCAGAATTCTTCCCCTCCACCAGGTATGCAGGAATTGGCTGCTAAGTGTTCTTGAAGGTTCTTGCAGGGTTAAGAGACCTGGCATCTAGTCACTTCCTCTCACTGTCCTCCTGCATATTCTATTCAGCCCTTTTGTCTTTCTGTCTCTACACTGACCAAAAAGGCCAATCCCTCAGTGGACTGCTGAGGAGGAGGGAAAGCTGAGCTCCTGCCAGGGTACCGTTCTACTCTGATCTGTGCCACCAATTACCCAAAGTCCTGCGATTAAACTCCAGAAAGGTGGGTGGGGACGAGGGAGCAGCATTTATCCAGTTCTCCATTCCCAAATCTCATGGATAATTTAGGAAACTTTCCCCAGCACATCTCCGTCTTATTAATAATAGAGTGCTTACTAATGAATCGAGAAGGCTGTGCCCAGACCTTGTGAGACCTCTACTAATTAGTTCTGAGCCACCAGTACGCATCTCAGTTCTTGGAGAAAATTAAACCTATCCAAGTTTGTATTTCTCCAAACTCCATGTTTAGAACAAATGACTCTCTTGCTCAGAGATAGCTCTGGCCTTGGGATTAGAGCTATCCAACAACTTTCTGCAAACGATGAAAATGTTCAGTGTTGCATATTCCAATATGGCAGCCACAAGCCAGCCACATGTGGCCTTCCAGCACTTAAAATGTGGCTAGGACAACTGAGGAAATGCATTAATCACCTGTGTCATTTTAACTTATGGAAATAGAGTCACATGTGGCTAATGGCTACTATACTGTCTAGCACAGATCTAGATACTGTCCAATATATAGTGGATGCTCTAAAAATGCTTCTTTAAGAAACAGTGAGTGGGAAGTAGCTCACCATAGTATGTTACTATTAAGTAGGATTCTCATGTTTCTTGAGCATTCATTTTAAACAAAGCCCTATTTAGGTCTGGAAGGCCAATCTCTGAAAACTGATTGACTTGCTCACTGATGAAAATATTGGGGGATATCACTAGTTTCAACAAAATGACACCAAATTCAACAAGGAATTCTCCTTTTGGAAACAGTGACGGAGAGGTCAGGTGTGGTGGTGCACAGCTGTAATCCCCATACTCGGGAGGCAGAGGCAGGAGGGCTACTTTGAGTTTGAGACCAGACTAGGCTACACAGTGAGTTTAAGGTCACCCTGGGCTACATAGCAAGACCCTATCTCAAAAAACCAAAAAAAGAAAAAAATAGTGATGGAGATCCACAACATGTCTGTCTGGGGATCTTTTAAAAGCCTAGCCAGCCAGAGCAATATCTTCCAAAGGCTCTGTTAACTGATTTCTGGATCCTACAGCACAAATTAACTATTCACTCCACCTTGGGGCCGCTTCCTAAAACCACCTCCTACAACAGCAGATACCCTGCAGTGGCCTCACAGTCATCACCGCCATGAGCACTCGCCTCCTCCTGCTGACAGGCAGGGCCACGTGTCATGTGTCAATGTCCCCCATCCCGCACGGCATCCGTACTCATCTAATACACCATGGCCGCAGTTCGGCACTGATCCTCACACCACACAGAGCCTGTCTTAGTCCATTTCCTGTTACTCAGGTCACAATGCTACAGACAGGGCAAGTTACGAAGACAACATGCACATTTTGGCTCACAGTTCTGATCCAAGGCTCAGGGGCTAAGTCTAGTGATGGCTTTCTTGTTGACACTGGGAAGACATAGCCCAAGACAGGGAATGCACAAGAGAGCTACCAAATTGGCTTCTATAGCAAACCCCCTCTTAAGAATACCCATTAATGCATGAATCCATTAATCATACAAATGGATTAATCCACTTATCAAGGGAAAGCCCTCTTCATCCCTTAAAGGTCCCACCTGGTCCCAACTCTTACTATCTCACAATGGGGATTCATTTCAATTCCAGAGTTCCAGAGATGAAGCACATTCAAATGATTGCAGGGCTCCACTATATAGCGAGGGGTCACAAGCTGTCTCACAAGCAGCCCATAAACATGAGCCACAGCCAAGGTCCTTTTGCATTCTGGCCACAGCATGACCAACTCCACTGCATACAGAGCTTTGTCTTTCCAGAAGTTCAGGTTGAATAGAATTGTGCAGCTCTCTCGGTTCCCTTTAGGGCAAGCATCTGGAAGCCTCTCAACCAGGCTCTTTCCAAGGCCCCTGCCAGCTGTTTCCCTTGCCGACCCCAAAGCTGTCATCATTACTGTCACTATTTGCAAACTGAGAGACAAGAACAATGCAAGTGGCCTTGACTACTTACTACTGAATAGAAACTTTTTTCTAAATGTTGGACATTCTTCTTGTAACTGACATACAACATTTATTTATGGACTACAGCACAATAATCCTGCACATGTATAATGATCAAAGCAAGGCACTAGTATTTCCTTTGCCTCAAATAGTATCTATGCTAAGTGCTGGGAATCTCAACCTGTTGGGATCTCCTCTACGGATCTTGAAATACTATGTAATGAATTATTGAGAATTCAGGACATCTTTAAACCACTGTAACTTTGTCCTAGTTGATCAACAGTGGGAAACACAGCGCAGGAGCCTTCTGCAGAGTGGGGTGGTCCTTTAAGGGTGATTCTACATCACAGAGCCTTCTACACCATGATTTCTCAATGTTTAAATCCTATCCCCTCGTCTGGCCCCAGTGGAAGCCCCAGCTCCCGCTAAAGGTCTCTCAGGACATTCCAGCTCTCAGGAACTTCTCCTCTTCAGCCTGCAGGCAGCCTCCAATCCCACAGGGTCACCTCCTGAGGGACACAGCTGCCTGGGCGGGGGGCCCTGGGGACTGCATAGCCTTTCCTCACCAGCCTTTCCTCACTAGCCTTTCCTCTCTAACCTCAAACTCCTGCTCCTTGCTCCAACTCAGCAGTGACCCGGAAGCAATAATTCATCAGCTCTTAGAGGAAGCCCTTGCCAGGACCTGTCCAGATTCGCATTTCCTGTTTACACACAAGCTACTGTCTATGGGGGATAGGTTATGAAAACATCCGCCCCCATTTTCCTCAACTTTGTTTTGCTGCCATTTGTAGACTGGCACTGGGAAGCCACCAGGGTATGGAACCTTTATCTACTAATGATTTGGAGGCTTTCTCCAGTGCCTTAAGCAAACCCTTTCTGGCACTGCAGGGTACCCATTCACTGCCCTTAATCATACTCCTCATTGCCTGGTCCAGTTCGCCTGTGTACGTTTCCCTCCAAGACAAAGAGCAAGCACATTACATTGGGTGTTTCTAACTACAGCCCACATGGTGCTAGAGGCACTCAAAAATAAATGGGAAATAGAGAAAACTCTCCAGATACTGAGCAAAATAGAGTATTAGAAGACTTAGGGGCACCACCGATAATCTGCCAATTGGAAACGTCCTTGGCACAGTGTCAGGACATTATCAGAGCCAAGGTCCACAACTCAGCCCAAGGCATCAGCATCTTTAAGTGACTGGCTCTGTCATCTACATAATGAGCCATTTCCAGAAGGGCTTGGAAAAGCCTGTTTTATCTGGGATGAAGAATACCACTGTATTAGTTTCAAAAGGAAAAATAAGGAAAAGCTGTATTCTTTCCCTAACAGAAGCCTGCTACCTCAACACAATTTTAAAAGTCACAAATCCAATGTTTACAACTCAGCAGCAAGAAGGCAACAACCCTATTTAAAAATGGACAAGGGATTTGAATGGACATTTGAACAGAGAAGATGCATAACTGAATAACTAAACCAAGAAAAGATGCCCAACACCATCAGGCATTAGGAAAATGCAAATCAGATTCAAAACAAGATACTGCAAAATACCAACTAAAGTGTCCTTTATCAAAAGACTGACAACACTAAGTATCGGTGATGATGTACAGAAGTGAGAACTCTCCCACACTGCTGGCAGGAAGATAAGAGGATACGGTTGCTTTGGAAAACTCTCTGGCAGTTTCTTAAAAAGTTAAATATATACATTCTGTAAAACACAACACTTTCAGTCCTGGATCTGTAACCAAGAGGAAAGAAAATGTAGATCTAGAAAAGACTCTTATTATGAGCAGCATTACTCATAATAGCTAAAAGAAAAATGAGATAACAATACTTGTCAGATGGTGAATGCATATCCAAAATGTGTTCTGTCCATTTGTACAATGGACTATTATTGGCACTAAAAAAGACATGAACTTCTGATGCACACAACACAAATGAACATCAAAAACAACATGCCATGTGAAAGAACTCAGACACAAAAGATTACATGTTATATGATTTTATTTATATGAAACTTTGTGGAAAAGTCAACTATAAGGAGAGAGAGTACCCTGTATCAAAAAGACAAAGACAGAGAGAGGGAAAGCAGATCTGTACTTTTTTTTTTTCCCCAGAGTACTTTAAAAGCTGCAAACCAACTTCATTTGGGGATTTGAAACTTGGCTCAGTTGATGGATATTTTGTTAATGAAAAGAATGGTAGAATAGCCCAAAGGGCTACTGCAATTAGAAACTGGAAATTTTTTAAAAAGTTGTATTATATTCATGTAAAGTTATTTTTCTGCATTTTCAAATACTCTCCAGCAGAGAACCGAGAATTTTCAAGGGAAGTCTAAGTGCCAAGGCATCTTGGGACTCCCTTAAACCTTAGAGGTCCTGTTCCCCACAGGCAGGGCCAGAGCAGGACATACTCCACACCCTGGCTGCGGGGTGGGGGAGGGGGTATGTGACAGCCATTCCCCCAACACTTCGCCAGAGACTGAACCAGACAGAACTTTTGCCTCCAAGGGCCCCCCGCCCTTGAGTCCACAGCTCAGAGGCTCACAGATCTCTGGGGACCCACACCCACAGCAGCAGCTTTTCTACCAACAAGTTTTTCCAGACCTACAGCTGTGGAACCTGACTGTGAGAAGATGTGTCACTCTGCTCTCGGGGCCAGGTGGCCTTGATCCAGCCACAGTCTGAAAAAACAGAACCAAAAGGATGTGTGTGTACATACAAATGCCCCTGCGCTCACGGCAGGGTTACGTCTCCACAAACCCATCCTGCGCCCAAGGCAGCAGCAGCAGTAGCAGAAGATGCAGGGACTCCACCTCATCTACGGGCTCCCATGGTCCAGCGACACAGCACGCTGCGGGGGTCAGATGTCACCACTCTAAATCCCAGAACTGACCAGGAGCTGAGATCCCTGCCCAGCACTGAGAGAGAGGCAGATCAAATATCACTATCCTGGGAGAAGATCCAAGTTTAAAATTCCAAATACAGATGCCACTGACTGCCCATCTCCTTCACACCACAGTAAAGCTGGGAAATTGTTAAGTTGAACATCTTAAGTTAGGGGCTGACTAGAGATCTATTTTAAGGAACTGGCTTCTTTAGTTGTAGGTGTGGACAAGTCCAAAATCTGTAGGGAGGGCTGGCAGGCTGGAGGACAGCGTGCAGTCGCACACAAAAGCACTCAGAATGCAAACACCCCTCCTCCAAAGGGACCTCAGTGTTCGTCCTGATTCCAGACTCCTTGGAAGACCTACACTAACCTGGGAGCAAAAAAGACCCGAGCTTCCTCTTGGGGCCGCTCACTCACACCACACAGGGCTCTCTGTAAAGGCTTAAGGACCAAAAAATGACCACGAAACTCCATGCAGCAGGCACATTTACCCACTTTCCCACTACATGCAGTCACCCCATAAGCTGGGCCTGTACCGTTCACCTGACTTCATTTCCTCACAGAAGATACGCGTTATATCATCACATATCTTTACAAGCAGGATAAGCCCAATCCAACATATTTTGAGAAAAAGAGAAGACACCTTCACATAACGTGTTATAGTGCTACAACTGCTCTATTATATTTATTATTGTAACTAATAGGTTATCATCAGTCTCTTATTGTGCCTAACTTATGAATTGAACTATATCGTATATATAAGAAAAAACATTTTATACATATGGTTCGGTACCATCACGGTTTCAAGCATTCACCAGGAGTTCTAGAACATATCTCCCCCACACAAAGGGGACTCCTATACTTTTAAAATAATACATCTTATACTTAAGAATAACAAGGCTGGTGTCACTGGATTATCACATGCATTATTTCTTGCCTGTGTTTTACTGTGCTCGTTATGAAAGCTGGGAAACACCAAATGCATATTTCATAAAATGGAAAAATAGTTGACATAATCAAGACATGTCTCTATCTTTAAAAAGTCATCCAAGTCTGCATTCTTACAATCTGCACAGGAGAGGGCTCAGTTCCAAATGACAGTGCTCAATCCCTCCAGCCCTGAGTGGTCCTGGAAGCATTCTGGACCTATCCCCTATGCTGTGGGAAAGAGACGGGGGTCAGGTGAGGGGACACAAGCAGGGACAACTGGAGGGAGAGGCTGCACTCTCCAGACAGCTAACCCTGTACCACTCCGTGTAACTGCCTGGGGACAGCTTTTTGTCTGCCACATACACCTGTGAAGCGGAAGAGGTTGGTGTGAAGATGCACAGATGACGGGGCAGAGTGAAATTCCTGGAGCTCATGGTCCAGAGCCCCAAGCCCCGGCTGCACCACTGCTCCTGGGGTCCACAATTACGAAACGCTTCCTTCCCGCAGGTGATGATAATGTTCACGGAGCACGGTGGGCGCTTGGCTATACTCTGGGTGCCTCCCACTGATCACATAGCTGGGAACTGATCACATGACTGGGGTCCCTGGGTATCCATCATCAGTTGGTCCCAGGGTCCCCAAGGGTACAGAATCCTCAGGGGCTCAAGTCCTTCAGAACTATGTAGTATTTGTATATAACATGTGTGTATCCTAATGTAGACTAGTTTAAATCATTCGCAGATTATTTATATTAATATAATGTAAACTATGTAAATATTTCTGCATTATTTAGGTTACAATGACAAGAAAAGCACTTGTACATGTTCGGTACAGATGTTCTTTCCTCCTTCAAATATGTTGGGTGAATCCGAGAATGTGGAACCCACAGATACAGAGGACCAACTGTACCCGATTGGCAGGAAATACAAGATCTGAAGCCTGGCTTAGGTCTGCTCTTTTTCAAAAATAAGAGAACTTTTAACTGTATTCTCTGAACATGACAGAAAATATGGGAGGGAAAAAAATCCTCAAAGGCTAGAGAATTGATCATGCTGTGAATAAGTAAAATCAAACCTTTATGGAGCTGATGTGGCCAAGCAAAGGGAGACAGGCTAAGTATTTATGAGCCGCTCTCATTTTAATAGTCATTTTAATGGATGTGACAGTGTCATTGGTTCCATTTTACTGGTGAGAAAACTGAAGGCTGGGAAGGATAGGAAGCTCTCCCAAAGCCGCACAAGTTAGTAACCCACCAACCTTTCCTCACTAGTTGGTTCTGAGAAGCACATTATCTTAGGATGCTCTTAGGTGGGGCATGATTGCCCTGAATCAAACCATGTAACAAGCAGCCTTTTTACCTTTCCCAGTGAAACCCTTATGACACACTATTTACTTCCACTTTTTTCTTTTTCTGGCTGTCATACTGCCTCAGTTTTAGATACTAAAGTATTCCACTTCTTCATTTAGCTTCATCTTGCTCCAGTTTAAACTTCTGCAGAATGGTCCACGTGCAAAGCCAGGTGTCAGCCACAGAATAATCGCTCAGTCGCACCTAATTTCGGTTAGATGAAATGAGCCTGGTGAAGCTCGACTTTCCCTAACAGTAAATAGAGTAATTCCTTTCATTTACATAGTGCCCAAGGGCTTTCTCCCCTCTATACCAGTTGCTAGGACAAAACCATTTTCAGTGGTGCGTGGGGGCAAGAACCCAGTTGGAAAAATACAATCACTGTGTTCACATGCAGTGTTAATTTAAGATAAGAATAAATCTAAAAGAAACCTCAAGGAAGAACTGGAAATGTGACATTTGCTAGGGTTTCAGAATAGTCGCCGTCAGGTTCACATATAGCCTTGTTATGTCAGCTGGGGTGGCACGATGGCCTCCTCACTCTCACCTCTGTCCCCACAGCCCTCATGGTTAGGCAACTACTGTGGCTGGGATGCAGGACAGGAAAGGGCAGCAACTCCAGGCAGGACCTCAGCTAATGACAGGAAACAAACTAGGATTCATCAGTGCACAGCAAGAAGCTCTGAGCCTCAAAAGCTGCCAGCCTTATGGCCCTAGGCGAACCTTCTGTTCCCACAGGGACCCTTTACCAGGACAATGAGAACGGCCTCCGGACAGAGGTCAAGAAAACAGGTCTGACATTCCATGCAAGACAGCAGGTACTTTGACACAGTTGTCCTAACAAGAGATGCCCTTTGCTCCCAAAGGCAGCGGGTCTCTCACATCTAGTGTCTGTCTGTGCCAGCATCGGCAGCGACCCACAGCTGGCTAGAAACACCCAGTCTTGGGCCCCACCCTGCAGTCTGCATTTCGAAGAGAGATCCAGGTGACGTAACTGCATGTCAAAGCTGGAAAGCCAACCGGCCGGTGCACACGGCACAGAAATATGTGCTCATGGACACAAGCTGCTGATAACTTTCTATCTTCCACAGATAAACACTCACATGATGGAAAAGCAGTGTGCATTTGTTCATCATCAACAGATATGCGTAGTATGTCCACTAGGAGACCAGGTGGTGGCACTGCCTAGGGGAGATAAGGCTTCCCTCCTCTGTGCAGCTCCCCTTGTCTGTAAGCAAAACAAGGGCCCTACGTTCCAGCCAGAGAGACAAACAGCAACCAAGAAGACAATTATGCAAGTGAAAGAGATCATCACAGACTGACAAGCGTCACATGGGAGATAAAAAGGATGACAGAGGCATGACAGGGAGACATAGAAGAAACTTTTGATTGGAAAGAGAGGGTCCAGAGAGGCTTCCCTCCCTTATTATATTTAAGCTGCAACTCAAAAATGAGAAAGAGCTGGCCATTCAAAGAAGTAAGGGGAGAACCTTTTGGGCCAGGGCAAGAACAGCAGAAAGGCCTGGAGTCAGGAAAGAGGATGGGAGACTGCAGAAATAGAGAGACCCCACTGGTCCAAGGGCAGGAAGTCCCAGTGAAGGTGCAGTTGCCAAAGATGCAGGAGGTGAGGTGGAAGCAGTCCAAGCTAACTAGATCATGGTAAGGAGCCTGGATCTTACTCCAAACGCCACAGGAACTGCCAAGAGCAGAGAGACTCGAGTGTGTGTGCATGTAAATGCATGGCTTATGTGCGTCTTTGTACACACACTTTCCACTAGATAGAGAACAGATAAGCAAAGGCTGGAACTAGGTAGGTAGGCTGGCAATACCTAGTGCATTTGTCTAGGTATAATGGATCATTGCATAAGGACAAATCATTAACACAACTCTGCCCCCAAAGGCTGGTGCCAGCCCTGAGCTCTGAGCTGCTCTGACGCCAAGGTGAGCAAGGCCATCCTTTCTACCTTCAGGCAACTGGCAGTCAAGGCCTTAGGGGAAGAGGTATAAGGGGAAAATGACAATATGCAATGAATGTCATGGCAGGTACAGATAATCTGTCAATGTCTTCATTAAAAGAAATAAGCACATCCTCCCTGTTCTGAGTTCACAGTTATCCAACAAATAGCCCAGAATGTGCACAAAATGACACTGTATGCTCAAGAGTGAACACAGTTGCATAAGCAAAAGATTGGAAATGAGCTAAATACTGCTGAGTAACAGGGAACTGCTTAAATCTTGATACAATGGGATACTATTCTGCTCTGAGCTATATACTATACATATATAACATATATACCTGTGTATGTGCACACACTTGTTATTTAGTATCTGCAGGAGGTTGGTTCTAGCACTCCCATGGATACCAAAATTCACAGATACTCAAGTTTCTTATATAAAATCGCATCATGTTTGCAACCTATGCAAAATCTCCCCATATACTTTAATCTCTAGATTACTTACAATGCAAATGCTGTGTGCATAACTGTCTCACAGCATTGTTTAGGAAATGACAAGTAAAGTCCTTACATGTTCAGTGAAGATATAATCTTTTAAGTATTTGTGACTCATAGTTGATTGAATCCATAGATGGGAAACCCAGAGATATAGAGGACCAATGTATACTTAAAAAATACATATATGTGTGTGTGTGCGAGTGCGCGCATGTGCATGTATACACATATATATGGCATCTGAGTTTTACATTATATCAAGTAATTTTAAAGGTATTATTTTTAGTATGTTTAAATTTTCAAGAAAACATTGTTGCATGAGAAAAGCAAAGTATACAACAGTGTAAATGGGATCTTACCACTTGTATAAAAAAGGTTTAAACATTCTCAGATATTGACCAGTATATACCTAGAAAAAAATTTATATAGGAAACTTTAAACAAACAAACAAAAAGGTAATGTTGATTGCCTCTGCTGGATTACAGGGATCAGGGGACATTTACTCTTCACAGTTTACTTTTTATAGCATTTGAAAACTGTACTGTGGGACAATATAGTCTATTCAAAATAAGTAAGTAAAATTTAAACTTTAAACAAATTCATTCAAATAAGTGCTGGGAACACAAAGGCACTTGGTGCTGCAAACCCAGACGCCAGGGTGGAGGTGGTGGAAAGGAGGGATTCTGGGAGAACTAATGGCACTGCCTTGAATCACAGCCCCAAGGGACAAAGGTGTCCCTGACAGAGGCCCAGACATAGATGCCAACAAGGTCCCTTCCAGGACAAGCCAGTAGTATCTCAGCTGAAGCCCTTTGTGCCATGAATTAGGCTTTTCCTGGAGGTAACAATGCTCATGAAACAGAAATCAGTGACAAGGCCAGGTCTGAGTAGCAGCAGTGCAGAGGGCAGATGGGGACCGCCTGGAGGCTCATTCAGATCCAGGCAAGGATGGAGACTCTCGTGGGAAGTGGTGCCATAGAGAAGGGAACAGATACACAGGGACTCAGGAGATAGCACCAACCCTGAGTGAGAACTGATTCCATGGTTGGGGTACAAAGGACATCTCCAGCTATGTCACTTGGAACCTGGCAGAAGGAACTGCAGTGAAGGAGTTTAGGGCATAGGAGAAGCAGCTCCACCAGGGCAAATTCTAGCTGCACGTTCTGGGGCAAATAAACACAGGTCTCAGAACCTCAGTCGCCCCGTTTGTAAAATGGGGTTAATATCCATCTTAAAGGATTATTTTAATCATGCAATGATTTATACATGGCACCTACCACACAGTGCCTGGCACACAGTATGTGCTGAGAGGTATCTTTGGACAGAGCATAAAGACTGTACACGGTATAAGTCTTTACAACAAAGAAAGCCAGGGCCACTGAGGTAGCTATTTCAAGGAAATTTACAGAAATTTAAGGAAGATGTGTGTGATTCAATTGACTCCAACAAGTCTCACTCTTTATGATCCCATCAATGAGGACCAGCCCTCTACTGGCCTGAAGCCAGGTATAGATAAAGCCCGAAGACCACAGATCTAGCTCCTTCCTTGAGTAATCAACTCAAAGCCTGGGCATTTACCTAGAGAAGGAAAATTCACCAAGACTAGTTAAAGGTTGGCCGATTTCCATTCCAGCCAAACACCAATATCTACAAATCCTCAATGGCTAGGTCGCCCTGATAACCGTTGGGGTTTTTCACTTCCTGTATTGTGCGCTTTGAGCCTCTAACCATGACTATGAAGCCAACCAAGATGACTGCCCCACTATGTAATCGAAGGTACAACCCAGGACAACCCTGTGTGGGGGTCTTTCCATGGAAGTTAAAGAGAGGGCAAGAATAAACACCACAGCCACATCTAAAGGAGGTCTAGTGCTTCCATGTTTTCTGTAATCATAAACTGCCTTACTACTCTGAATTACAAAAAGAAGGCTTAAAGAAAAGGGAGGCCAAACCCCACCATGAAAATATGAACGAGACCCTATTTTTTAGTCATATTCCCCCCCCCTTTTTTTTTCTAGGAACTGCATGAATCCAGGTTCTTGCCCATGCTAGGCAAATGCTTTACCACAGAGCTACTTCTCCAGACCCCTTAGTCATACTTACTTGATTCAGTCTGTAATGCTTCTCACACTTGATTCTGAATAAGTAACTCACATTGCCCATGGTGCTGGGATCAAATCCAGGGCCCTGAGCATGCTAGGCAAGCCTGAAGCCCCTGAGCTACACTCTCTACCTGCTCAGGGATATTTGCAAACAGGACCAGGGGAACTATCCTAATCTAGACCACAGCTCTTGAAGCAAGATCCCCCAAGGACTTTCATGGCCAAAGGGACGGAGACGGTCAGAACACAAGAATAATTTCCCCAGACTGCCACTCCTCTGCTCTAGGATCTGTCCCCAAGGCCATGCCATCAAGTAAGAGAGAAGTGGTGCTCCAACAAGGCCCTTCTGATATGCCCAGTCCGGGCTCAAGGCAGCCAGTTTTATACTTACTGCCCTAACATATTTATACAATGGCTTGCTTATAATCTATTTGATATCCACCGATTCTGCATGAATGAGGGAGTTGGTTAGCCATGCAACATAAATGTTCCATCAAGATGAAAAGAAATATTCTCCAGAATGCAATGGCATTCAACTCAAGGCCACAGCAACCGGGCTACAAAGGCCAGAAGCTTAATTCACCTTAAAGCTGACAACCCTGAGCAGCCCCCTGAGGAGCCGGACCAGGCATTTCACTCCACCTTGTTAGAAGCTTTGTCTCTTTCTTCACCAACTTTCAGAGGTGATTACAGTAAATGTCCTGTTGCTGTAAGGAGTCAGTAGTCTCCCCGAGATTGCTTTAGGTACACGTGAGAACAATGATGGACAAAACAAGCACGTCCCTCTCCCTTGAGCCCTGCTGGAAGATGCTGCTACCTGAGCTCAAAGACTCCAGATAGCTGGAGCCAGAGTGTGGACAGGATGGTAGAGTCAGCAAACTCAACCCTCATCCCTCGGAGCAATGCCTGCGGGAATTAAGGAGGGTCCATCCCATGCTTCCAAAAGAAATTGGCAGAGTTCGGCCTTTTCCAGCACAAAACACTCACGCCTCTGGAACTGACACCCCTTCCATCCAACCACTCCCTGCCATCCTTGCGTTAGCACAGATGAAATAATTCTACCCCATTGTCACATCTGTTATCTCACAGTAAACTCGCAGGGTGCAAACAAATGACCCGAGCATAGCGCCCCAGCTGCTGAAAACCAGGTACTGTATTCTCTTGCCCCAGCAAAACCCAAAACACTTGTGTGGCCCTTGATTCAGGCTTTTCTGGTCTGGCGCCCGCCTCTCCCAGGTGCACACACAAGAACACACTCAGCGCTATATACACAACGCTGGAGACTGTTTCTTCTCTCCAGGAGCGAGCTATCTCCGTTCTCAAGCGCAGCCGAGGATCCACGCCTCCTCCTGCCTCCGCGCCACACACGTGAGTGCGTGCGTCCAGGTAGAGCCAAGAGAAGGGCGGATGCGGGAGGCTAGGGACTACGGAAGGGGGAACTCGGAGTGGGATATGGGATCTCACATCCCCGGGGCAGGGCAAATGCAGCGTAAGCTTCTGGGGGTGTGGAGAGCGCAAGAGAAAGGCAGCGCAGAGAGAAGCCCGGAGAGGGGCAGGAGAGCGGGAGTCACTCACCCAGGGTTTTGACAGCTATCTGCCTGGTGAGGGGCGGCGGCAGGTTGATGCAGACCAAGTCCACGTCCTGATGCAACAGCACCTCGTCGATGCGGCTAGTGTAAAAGGGGACGCTCATCTCCTTGGCCAGCTCCTCCGCTTCTTCCTGCGTGCGGCCCCACAGCGCCTTCACCGCGAAGCCCTCGTCTTTCAGCAGCGGGATGATGACACGAGCCGTGAGGCTGGTGCCGAACACGCCCACCCCGGGAAGCATGGCTGCTCGGGGTGGCCGGGTCCTGCTTCTGCCCGGGTCTCCAGGCGCCCAGGCGCGCACACACCTCTCCAATCGGCTCTGCACCCGTCTTCCCGCAGCCGACCGCGCCGAACACCGGGCAAGGCGCCCGCGGGCCGAGAGCGCACTGAGCTGCAGGCGGAGCAGGCTCGGGGCGCCTCAGTGCGGCGACTGCGGCAACGTCTGCCACGCGGGACTCCTGTCCTTCCTGGCGGCAGCGGCAGGGACTCCCCAAGGGTGCCAGAGACCCCGAAGCCCCTCGGATCCCGGGCTCAAGCAGCGCCCCCGCGGCTGCGCCGGCCGGCTGCGTACGCCCCGCCGAGGCCGCTCCATGGCCCGTTCATCCCCGCGCGCTGCCGCACACCGCCGCTCTCCCGCGTCCTTCCAGCAGCCGGCGAGCCGCACGCGCGGTTCTAAACCCTGCAGGAGCACGGACTGGCTTTCTCCCCCGCCTTCGGCTCGGAATGAAATAAACCAGCAGCCACCAGGAGGCCGACTAAGGATGTGGCCAAGAGCGCGCGCAGCGGCGACCACAAGCCGGCGCCAGCCTCTTCACTCTGCCATGTTCGCTCGCGGATCAGCCTCGGCCCCAGGCTGGCTAAGGCTCCGGGATCCCGCGGGGATGAGGGCGGAGTTGGCGAGTTTAGCTGTCAGCGGCCGGGGTTCCTGCACCGCCCTCGCCGCAGCGCCGCGCACTATTGGCTGTGCGCTCCGCCCCCGCCCGCCCGCGGCTCTGGGTGCGCGCAGCGCCCCGCCCGAGCTCAGCCTGGCTCCTCCCCGGCCCCGCCCACTCGCCTCCGGCCGCTCGGCGTCTTCCCTTTCTCTGCCCTCACCGCCGCCTCCACTCCAGGCTTCGCACCAAGCCCCGCCCCAAGCAAGCAAATAAATCTATCAAAGCCGGGCGCACCCTAATAGTCTGCTAGCTGGTCTTTTGAAAGAGATCAGCGGGTGCCCTGGCCCGGGGAGAGCAGGAGACCCTGCCAGGTGTGAGCAACGGGTAATTACAACCTCCGCTCCGGGAGGGCTTCCTACGTGCTGCGCACCACGCTAGGGAAGCTTTCCAGGCATTTTCCCTTTAAACCTCCAGTTAACCCTTCAATTATTGAAAATCTATGTCACCGATGGTGGAGATGAGCCCAGGGAAGGATACAGGACTTGCCCAAGGTGACACCAATGAGCAACAGGCCTGGGATTGGAATCCAGAGTCCCGGCGCTGAAGCTCAGAGTTTTGTCTTCTAAGCAGCAGGCGCCGACCGCCAGCCCAGCCGCCTCTCCCGCAGCGCACGCACCGTCCGGCCGCCTTCCTGGCAGTCAGGTCTGGGCAGCGGCTGCACGGCGCTGGCGGCAGGAGCTGGGTCGGGGGCTGCAGGCGCCAGCAGCACGTGCGTCTCGGCCCTGGCTTCCCGGCAGATGCGCGGCTCCGGCCAGGTGCCACGCCTGCCTCTGGCCTCTGCTTGCACCGCTTCTTGCGGCCTTTACTGCAGTTCCAGTGGCCCCACCTGATGGAGACGGGAGGGTGCTTGGGGCAGGCGCGGGACCCCGCGTTTCTCCGGGCTCCTGCCACCTCCACACCGGTCTCCACAGCCTGCCTGGCATGTGGTAGGCGCTCGGTCACCATTCGTTACGTGAATCAATGGCTGCTTATCGAATGCTGGTTTGGCACCCCCTGGGTCGTGGGAGGAGGGACGCAAGGCAGAAAGACTGGGAGACAGATCTTCTGGCTCAGGGTCGCTAAAAGGTCAGGGGTCACGTCCCGTTCCTGTTACCTTCAGCGATCAGTTCAGGGTGGCACGTGGTCTGCTTCTACACTGGTGGGAATCGTGATCCCAGCAGGCGTTAAAGCAACTTGTAACAACTGGCGGGGGAGAGGGGCCTGGGGGGGGGCGTGGATCGAGCCGAGACCAAGAAGGCTTGGGTGTGGCGAGTTAGGGACGCAGCCGACCTCTGGACAGAGGAAGAAAGGGCACTGGGCGCTGGGTGACCAGAGGCGGCCTGAGACTGGCGTGCGTTGCGCCGGTACTGACCGGCTACTTCTGCGCCGAGGCAGGACTGTCTCTGGACAGGGGTGCCCGCGGGGGTGTCAGAGGGGCGGGCCCACGGTCACGTGTCAGAGAGGGCCCTGCTACGACAGAGGCTGGGCCAGGAGGGTGTGAGCAGATCAAAACTCAGGGCTGACTCACTGGTTGTGGGACCTGGGACGTACATTCCCGCACCTTTTGGTGTCACAGTTTGATCTGCAAAAGGAGAATGACAATACACACTTCGAGGATTCTGTGAAGCCGCCTTATACTTGTGCACCTATAGAAATGCTCTGTACAAATGTATATAACCTGTGTTATGAATTATTCATTTATGATATGTAGCTATTTAAATGTTCTATATAAATGGCAGCCCGCACCTATACCCCACATAAGTGTTGTTACAAACACCAAGTAAATATAGAGAGTGGCCTGTTAGCAGCGCCACTTCTTGAAGTGAAAGACAGCTGCACACGTGCGCGGCGGTATTGAGTTAGAGTTTTGCTTGTGTTCTTTTAAAGGAAACTCTATCCTCCCTTCAGGGCGACTAAAAATAGACCTTTCTACATAGCATCCAGACAGATTGAGCCCATTGGATTCTCGATACGAATGTGTATGTAATCTTTATCATCCCCATTTCAAAGAAGACAAAACCAAATCCTGGCAGCAACGGAAACTTACAGATCTAAAACAGAATGCTTCATTTCCTACTGAACCCCCCCAAAATGTTCCGTCCTCCGGACAAGGTGGCCAAAACCCTGACCCTTGGAAGGCCGCAGCTTCTCGCTTTCCTTCTATGGCCGCCAGCAGCCTCCTGCTTGCTCTGCTCGCAAAAGGACGCAGTCTGACCATGGCTCCCCGCCCTGGTGGGGGCATCGGGGTCACTGTGATCAGTGTCTGCACCGCTGGCCCCACTGGGCTACCTGCTTCAGTACTGACCTGCAGAGTCTGTATTGTCTGCACAAGAGCCAGAGGGATCCTTCAGAAGCTGGGGCAGGTCATGTCCTGGCAGCTACCAGGGATTTTCACGGCACTTAAACCACTCCAGCGTCCTCAGCTGACCTGAACGGCCCTCCCTGCCCTGACCCTGGGCTCACTGTCCCCTCCCATTATCACCCCACTGCTTGCGTTCCAACACATGGTGAGCCGTACAGACTGGGCTTGCTCTTAGCACTTTCTCTTGCCTGACACCCTCCCTCCTACACACACACACACACACACACACACACACCCGTGGGACTCACACTTCACTCAGGCCTCTGCTCAGAGGTCCCCTCCTCAGACTGCCTTGCTGGACCATTTCATCTGAATGGCATCCCTGCCACATTTCCTGCCTTTACCCAGCTTTATTTTTCTGTGTAGCTCTCATCTCTGCTTTGCATTATGTTACAGGGGGTTTATGCATCAACCCCTGCCTAGACACACAACCATCTCTCTGAGGTCAGAAGTGCGCCAGTCTCCTCACTTCTGAATGCCCAGCACCTAAAATTGTCCAGGACACCTGCTAGACATTCAGTGCACTGTTGGATGAACGCCTGCACACTCTCCCAACTGCTGCATGCTGTTGTGGGGATTGTATGAGCCAATGCTAGGGTTTGGGAATGATTGAAGTGCACACCCCAGTTTCATGCATTGAAATCCAGCCCCATGTTTTGAGGTAGTAGAGTGAAATCTAACCTGACTGTGATGTGGAGAGATAGGTCTTTGGGAAGTGATTAGGATTAGATAGGGTCCTCAGACAGAGCCCCCATAACTGGATCCTGGTGGTTTTGTTAAAAGGAGAGGCATGAGATTCCACCTGTGTACCTGTCTCTGGCTTGCGATGCCCTGCACCTTTGGATTCCAGGAAGGAAGGCCATCACCTCACACAGGCCTTCAACTTGGACCTGACCTGTGAGCTAAAATATACCTCCTTTCCAAGTGCCATGAGCGAGAATGATCCTGGCACTGGCAAGGCCAGGCTGAGCAGGGTAGGGCCCAGCCCTCGGGCAGCTTATGACACAACTCAGTGTCCAGGAGGAGCTGCCCTGGTGGGCTCAGGGGCAGAGGAGGCCTTGGAAAGCAGGAGAAGCCTGTGGAGAGAAGTGAGCTGGATCTTGGCTGGAGTTGGCCAGAAGAAAAAGAGAGCTCTAGACAGGGAGGCAATGATTGGGACCCCCAGGGAGGACAGGGCCAGTGTGGAGGTGGTCAGGACACGGCAGGGAATCGCTGAGAGATTGAAAGCATGGAACAAAATATTGGCAGAGTTTCAGAACCGTCACCACTGAGCCTCCAGTGTGGAGGGTGTCCTGGGAGGGGCTTTGGACTGGTGCCATGGAGAGACCACTGTGGCCACCCCAGTGGGAAGAAGGAGGCAATTTCTTCTTTTAATTTTGAGACAGGGTCTCGCTAACTTACTCTTGCTGATCTTGAACTGGCAATTCTCCTGCCTCTGCCTCCTGAGTAGCTGGGATTACAGGCATGTGCCTCCCTGCCTGGCTGGCTGGGTTTTTCTTCATATTCTTCTTAAGAGGTGAAAACCTTTTAAATCCTGGATTCCACATCCCACCCGCTACCACCTGACATTTTGACCTTTTAAGACAGTTATGAAAATACACCTGTTTCTTTCCCCTCAATGGTTTGGAGGGCGAAGTTCTTAAGGGCCCATGTGAGAAAGGCATGGTCCCAAGGGAGGCATTGTTGGGAGGTGTAGGAACCGTCAGGAGATGGAATCTGGTGGGAGGCCTTGGGCCACTTGAAGGGGATTGCAGGACCCTGGCTCTTCCTCCTCCATTTGCTTCCTCATCACGATGTGAGCAGTTTGCTGTGTGCTCCCTGCCTTTGCCACCTGAGGTGGCCCCCAGAGACCCGAGACTGGGACTGAAGACTTCAGGATGATAAGGCAGAGCAACCTCTTTTCTTTGCAAGCTAAATACCTCAGGTGCTTCATTATCGAGACGGGACACTGACGACCACACTTCAGTCCATGACTCGGCTACCAATCTTTTCTATTTTATTTGCATCTAGGTGAAGATTTCCAGGTTCATTTGAATGTCACCTGAAATAATTGCCATGTGACCCCAACCTTTAAGACAATCTATACTTTTTAGAAATAAAAATAGAAATGTTCGTTTTATTTCCATATCTAGGATGGAATTTCCTATATTCATTTAGTTTAATAACCATTTAGAAAGTGACCATTTTCATTTTTTTCACTGTTGAAGTCATTTGCACACATTACAGAATTTTCCAAAACTGTAATGAAATCAGCCTTCATCTCACCATCCCAGCACAATGTGAATAATTTAGCCTATTGGCTTCCATGATTTTAGGAACTAGGTGAGTATTTTAATGAAATATAAAAAAGAAAGTTCTGCTATTTAGATTGGGGTTTTTTGTTCTTTTTGACACACAGCAGAACTGGTTGCTTATTTTTACCTAAGCATTCGTACATCCCCAGTGTCTGTATAAACCTTAGTATCTGTGGAACGTCGTGCTGTTGCCTTTGGAGAAGTTATCTATTTGCCAGCTTGGAAAGTGGAATCTTTGTAACTTTCAAAGATCCTAGGGCAGTTCTGCCAAACAACTCTAATGATTATAGCACTGAAATTTATTCCTGAAATTGTTTGCAGCTGTAGAGTTTTTTAAAGTACACACACACACACACTCACACACACACACACTCATACTCATTACTGTACTTTCAACTCTTCGCTTTCTGGTTGTGCATAACAGCCACATACTGACCGCTTGCCACAGATGAGACAAGAAGAGAAGCACTTTGCGTGTGTTATCCCTCCCGGCTCTTCCAGGTAGCCACAATTACTCCCATGCTTACAAGGAAAGAAACTTTTTTTTTTAAGCTAAGCAATTCTCTAAAGTCATAAAGGCAAGCGTTTGATCTAAATCACCTGATTCCGAACTCACACACCCCTGCTGCCCTTAAAGTCGCACGCAGCAGACACAGAAACCGCTGTTGTCTATGCTGCCCCCAACTCGCCCGGACCCAAAACACACAAGCAGGCACTGTGTCCCTCTGGGAAAGGGAATCACGCTTCATTCCCTGAGTATGAGGTCACACGAGCTGCCACCCACATAGGGAAAAGCAGTGCTCTGCTCCGATTGCTGCCGTTCAGAGACACACGCCCTGGGCAGCTCAGCCACCATCATCCTTGCCAGGGATCCTGCAGTAGATGCTCCCAACCTTGAAGTATCCAGACAACTGTAAAACTGGAATAGAACATGGACCAAAGGAGTTCTATTCCAGAGCATGCACCCAAGGAATTCCTTGAGTCCATGTTCTATTCTAGTCACACAAGTCCTTGCGGCCCCCTAGGCTTGCCTAGTTCTCTTCTGCCTCAGGACATTTGCACTTGCTGTCCCTTCTTCCCCTGGGAACTCTTTCCTCTGCCTTTGGTGCTCTCACTAACTCACTTTTGGCCACTTAGGTTCAACTCCGATGTTGAATCTCCCCACCCCTCTGAAGGTAGCAATCCTTCCCAAATCCACAGTTGCTCTCTAACAATAACTTGTTTAATTCCATCCATGGCACTTCCCACAATGTTTGAATCTGGTTCCTTGGTCATTGTTCTTGCCTGGCTGGATGTAAGCCCTTGGGGGCCAGGGGTTTGCCCACTCATTTACTATGATTCTCAGAGCTGAAAACACTACTTGGTGTCTCACTGAGAGACAACAAAAACCTCTTGAATGAATACATCAGACACTGAAATGTTTTTAGTGTCATGCAACAGCCTGGGGGAATGCTTATTGCATAATGTTAGGCTTAAAGGGCCAAAACAATATTGCATGCATAATACTATTACGACTACAGCTGGTCCCCAGCTGAGGCTGGTTCAACTCAGCATTTTCTGACTTTGCAATGATGCTGTAAGCATTCAGCAGAAACTGTCTTTGCAATTGTGAATGTGGGTATTTTCCTTCACTAGCAAAATGCGTTCTAATCCTCTCTGGTGATGTCAGGACAGAGGCAGCCACCACAGTTCCTGGGTCAGCCACGAGATCAGGACCGGTGGCAGCTGATACCCCCCAGGGTGCTGTGTTCTCAACATCTGGGAGCATGGGTCAGTTACAGGAGACAGTTAGCCCGTTAGTATAAACCAGGCCTTGTGTTAGGTGACCCTGCCCAGCTGCTGGCCGACGTGAGTGTGCAGAGCACATTTAACGTGGGTGAGGCCAAGCTCTAGAGTCTGGTAGGTCAGGCCTACCTCTTGGGTGTATTTTCCATTCACACTATTTTCAGGTCGCGGTGGGTGTGTCCTTTTTAATGCCACTGTAACCTGAGGAGCATCTGCATTTGTTTTTGCCTTTTTTATTGTAGTAAAATACACATAGCACGAAAATTGCCATGTCACTTGCAGCCTATAATTCAATGTCACAAAGTGCGTTCATGTGTTGTGTGCATCACTATATATCTGTATTTTAAAGAGTAGCCTCAAAATTGAAAAGTGACATACTCCAGTCCACGGTTCTGTGTTTTCTTTTTTGCTTATTTTTTTCTTACATTCTGTAATGAGAAAAGTGTACTTAAATGTGTTAACTAACACTTCCAGTCTCATGGCTGGAAATCTCTTCCTTCTCCAATCCCACATCCGGGTGCTATGTGTGAATTCAGCAGGAAGCAGAGGCTTGCTGATCCTGAGTCCACCAAAAATACCAAAAATAGTAGTTGACGCAGTGACTTACAGCGCCGGGTTCCTTATGTGTGTCACTCTCCAGGCTGAAGGAGCACGGTCAGCCGTGGAGGCAACATCCCCCAGTTCCAGGCTTCGGAGCATGGGTCTAAAGCACAAGTAGTTCCTGTGTCACTGGGGGTACAGCAAGCCATCAGGGGACACCCCAAACCTCAGATTGCACTGAGGAGGTTAATAACTAATAATAAAAGGGAACAATTATAACAAGATGCTGTAATAAAAGCACTTATGAATTGATTCTGGAATTTTCCATTTAATGTGTCCAGACCAAGACTGAACAGGAATTCTGTGAAACTGCAGAAACTGAGACTGGCTGTGAAGAGGCCCTGGAAACACACACAGGGCCTTGGCGGTCACGGAAGCTTGGGTGCAACACACAGAACTTTTCTTCTGGAGGCGTAAGAGGTCTCAGGTCCTTGGCTCTTTACCATACAAAATTTCTGCAGAAATGCTGGTGGGTGTAACTCTCTGTCACCTTGGTTGGCCTGGCAAGGCGCATGGAGATAAATGATATAATTGCTGTGTAAACAGACAGGAAGCACCACGGTACTCGTTCTGGGCCATCAACAAATACCTAGGAAAAATACTTAGCATCCTGAATCATGAATATGTTACACAGATTTTGTGTGCGTGTGTGCGTACACATACACACACACACACACACAGAATCCCTTTGTAACAGTCTGGCAGAAAGTAAATGTTATCTAAAATTTTAATTTGCAGTTGAGAGAATGACATGGCCTTTGCAATTCAAATTAGAAGTATGTCATGTTGTACCCATAAATATGGGTGATTATTATGTAGCAATTTTTAAATTTTTAAATAAATTTAAAAAACAAAGAGCACTAAGTATACTCCTTCAATTTCTGACTTCTTTCTCTTTTCCAAACAATAACCACTGTAATGTTTACTGTGAAAGCAATACATTTTAGCGAGAACTTCACCAAGCAAATAAGCAGGCTTTTTTTCTTTTTCCTTGTCTCTTTGGTGTGGGGTTTAAGCCCAGGCCTCCACATGCCAAGCATGTGCTCGGCCACTGAGCCCCACCCCAGCCCCAGTAGCATGTGCTCTCTAGGCCTGTCTAGAATATTTACACACTTGACCATCTATTAGGCCGCAAAGGAAATCAGCAGGCATTCCAAAGGCCCGTCATCATGAGATCATGTTCCTTCACCACAAGGTCCTGAAAATAGAAACCAACAGTAGAAATGTATTCTTCCACCTCATAAATCTGACAATTAAAACTACCATTCTAAGTAATCTCTGGATTAAAAAGGAAACCATGATGAAAATGAAAACTATTTAGAAATGAAACACAACAGATCATACATATAGAAATGGACAGGGTGGGCTGGAAGTGTTGGTCAGTGGCTGGCTCTTGCCTGGAACACACCAGGACCCTGGTTCTGTCCCCAGGACTCCAGCCATGCACACGTGCTCCCACACCAGATGGGTGAGGCACAACTAGACTGTACCCAAGGGGAAATTTAGGGTTTAAATATATTCTTTAAAATGATAAAAAGAGATTTGAAATTTAACAATAAGCACTCAGCTTAATCTAGAAAGAAAAATGATAACCTAGAAAAATCTAGAAAAGAAATAACTAGAAAAGCAAACATGATAGAATTGAAAGCCAAAAATATAAAAATTATCAATGAAGCCAAAATTTTGTCAATTAAAAACTAATATTGCCAGGCTGGGTGACACATGCCTATAATCCCAGCACTCAGGAGGCTAAGGCAGGAGGATCATTGCAAGTTCAAGACCAGCCTGGGCTACAAAGTGAGCTCAAGGCCAGTCTGAACTGCGTAACTAGACCCTGTACCAAAAGGTCAATGAAAAAAAATATATATATATATATAACCAAAAATGCTATAAGCAAATTCTTGCCTATAATTTTGAAAACCTTCATAAAATGAGCCATAATTCCAAGAGGAAAAAGCAAATGTGAATATGCCAATAATTTTTAAAATAATTGACTGACTAGTCAAATATCTCTCTTCAAGAAAGATAACAAGTTCGGACAACTTTATAGGCAAATTTAATCAGAATCCTAAGGAATATATAATTCTTAACTTAACCAAATACTTTTAAGTATTGGAAAAGAATAAAGATACCTCATTCATTAGATTAATGTACATAGAAAAGGATAGAGATTTTAAATAGCAACAAAAAAGTATATGCCAATGTCATTTATAAATATAAAAACTCTAAACATAAACTTTCACAATACATATAAGAAGCCCAATGCACTAAGGTTTATCCTATAAAAACGTATATAGTTTAATGTTAGAAAAATGTATCAAGTTCCTTTCACATATGAAGACTTAGAGGAAAATGTATTATCTCAACAAATATGAAACAGGTAGGAAATAAAATTCAACACATTCATTAAGAATGTAATATACTTAGCAAGCTTTAACTAGACAGAAACTTTAATTTGACAAAGATATTTCAAACTAGCCATTTTAGTGCTATAGATATTTTTCAGTACTGGGCATTGAAACCAGGGCCTTTGAACTAAACTTCATTTTATTTTTCATTTTGAGACAGGATCTCACTAGGTCGTCAAGTTGCCCAAGCTGATCCTCCTGCCTCTGCCTCCCGAAGTGCTGGGGTTATAGGTGTGCAGCGCCACACTTAGCCTTGTCACAGCTATGGATGAAAGGTTAAGCACATTTCTATCAAAATCAGGCACATTGTCTCTCTTACCACCCAACCTTGTTCTGGAGTCCTGCACAATGAGTGATAAGGCACAAGAAAAGAGGCTGAGAAACAATCAGAGCAGGAGATAAGCAGCTTGGTGTCTACTTGAAACTCAGGGGAGTTTGTGTGCAAAGTATTACAGGGCTCAGCAATGATTTGAATGCAAATGAAAACTGGACAGCATTCCTAATGCCATCAATAACCCTATTAAAAATGTAGCAAAGGAAAACATGCAGATACTGATTCTGTATGTCCAAGGAGCTCCATATGCCAGTTACCCTGATATAACCATTGCTAAACATGTCCTGAAATGTCACACTGTACCCCAACAAATGCGTATAATTACTACATGCCAACCCAAAATAAATATATATGTTAAGAAATAATTTTTTAAAAGAAGGAAATGATGTTGAGCAAAGTGTTAGAGGGAAAAAATAAAAACTGTTGAAAAAGAAAACTCAATACTTGCACAAAAGATTCAGATTTCTTTCTCCAGATGAAACTAAAAGTGCAATAGAAGGCATAAAAGTCAGTCTTTTGGTACTGTGACAAAATATCTGAGAACGTCAACTTAAAGGATAGGAGGTTTTAGTCCATGGTCCCTTGGCTTTTGGTTCTGGGCCTGGGGTGAGCCAGAACAGCACGATAGGAAGCACATGGCAGCGCAAAGCTGGTCATCTCCTGGCCACCAGGAAACAGAAAAACGGGGGAGGGGAAGACAACTAGATAGACCCTCCCAGGACACCCCCCCCACCTACTTCCTCTGACCCAGAAACACTTCCTAGGTGTCTCCCACCTTCCAAGATGGTCATTAAAGGAGCCTTTCACACATCCAGGTCTGTAAAGAGCAACCTTGGTGCTGACCTGGATTAATAAACCAATGGATGGGCTCGCAGAGCCCCAAACAGATGTCTGCTCATGAGGGAACCTGATGAAAGAGAAAAGTGTCCTTGTACATCAATGAGGAGAGGGTAGACTTTTAAAGCAAAGCCAGACAAGGTGGAGCAAATGACGTTTTAGCTCTGTGAAGGATTTCAAGGCTGCAGTTCTTTGATATGCCTCCCTTTAAGATGTGGAATGGAATTCCCCTCCCATTAAGTGGGGGCAGACTTAGTGACTCACTTCTAATGACTTGAACAAAGCGGAAGTGACAGTGTGACTTTAGAAGCCTCGTCATAAAAGGCCTGCAGCTTCCTGCTCACTCACGCTTGCTTTCTGTCATGCAAGCATTGCTCTTCTAACAGAAGCCAGCTACCAAATCATGAGGACTCTGAGGCAGCCTAGTGGAGAGGAACTGTAAGGAAAAACAGAGACTTCTAGCCGAGGGCCATGTGAGTCCGCCATCTTGGAAGTGCATTTCCTCTTCCCATAGCCTTCCTGCCCCTACAGACTTTGGATGTTCTCAGGCCACTTGTGCTCCCAAAATAAAATACCATGGACTATGTGGCCTAAGTAACTGATGTTTATTTCTCATTCCTCTGGAGGCGAGAGTCTGAGATATCAAAGTGCTGGACAATCCAGTGTCTGGTGAGGGCTTGTTTCCTAACTGGTTGCATCCTAATATGGTGAGGCACAGAGGTCTGGTCTCTTTCTCTTCTTCTAAGGTCCCTAAACCTATCTTTAGGCCTTCACACTCACAACCTTGTCTAAACCACTTGAAGCCCTACTTCACACACTGGAGATCTGAGCTTTAGCCTATGAAATCTGGGGGAACATAAACAAGAAACATTCAGTCTATAGCAGGTTGACTGTGACCTCATGAGAACTTCTAGGCCAGGACCACCCAGCTCCAAGATTCCCTGAGGAATCAGGAGATAATAAATGCCCACTGATGTTCCAATTATTTAAGCTGCTAAGTTTGGGGGCAGATTGCTACACAGCAGTAGGTAAATGAAGCAGTATCTCCAATTTAAGGGAAACTAAATTGAATTCCCCCTGCTTGCTTCACTCACAAACCTTTAGAACTTTTTAGAAGCTAATATGGGAGAGTATTTAGCGGTATAGGAAATAATTCTTAAATCAGATACACACAGATATATGCTGTAAACTGTGAGATATTATAATCAAGTTTAAATGATAAATGATAGAGAGAAAATATTTGCATTGTGTAATATCCATTCCAGAGAAAGAATCCCATTAAATGACTAAGAAAAAGATAAACAACCCAATAGAAAAATTGATAAAAGAAATAAATAGGTCATTCACGGAACAGGAAACATAAGTGACCACTAAGCCATCTCAGTATCAACCAGAGAAAAGCAAATTCAATCAGGGTAAGACTCTGTTTCCCATTCATCAGATTGACAAAAATCAACAAATCTAAAAATATCGACAGTTGCTCTAGATATAGATAAACAGGAATTTTCGTACATTGCTGAAGCAATTTGGCCGTATTTGGTAAAACTGAATATGTACATATGTAATAAATTCTACCTTTAAAATTCCTAATTCCACTGAAAATTCCTGGCAGAGTTTCACAGAAATGCCATACCAAGATAGTTACTGCTGAATAAAATGTGGTAGAGAAATATTGGAAACAACCCACATGTCCATTAATAGAATGGATAAATAAAAGTTGGTATATTTAAACCCGTGCAATACCAGAGTAAAGGAGTAAACTATAGTGGTAGATATCATATAGACTGATCACAGGAATGTAACTTGTTCTGAAATTTGGTTGAGGTATAACTGACAAAATTGTACATAATGTTAATTAAAATAAAAATATGGTAATTTGTGTATTGATCTTAAAATCATACTCAATTCTATGTTCTTATAGCTCTGTGTGTGACATTCATTTATATCTAAAATAAATGGGACAAACTTGCAGTCCTGTATACCCATGTATAAATTGTTGGCACCTGTAGTCCCAGCTGCTTGGAATCTTTAGTCCCCATAATATAGACATTTTATTTTCCCAACACCAAGCTGAAAACTCACGTACATAGGTAAGTGTGTGTTATATATGTGTGATGTATATTTCAAGAACGGATGGATGTGTATTGAGTTAAGGTCCATTGGGTATATTTATAGGAGTCCTAAGGTACTATTTGCTCTGTTAATGGAATTTCCTCTTGCTTGGAGTCATTGTTTTATTTGTAACACTCTTTGAAGGCACTGAGAATTGCTCACCAAATTTTAAGTTCCTTTCTGAAATAAGACCCACCTTCTCAGGGGTCACAGGATGCCCAAGGTATCCACAGCAGCATCTACATGAGTTCTCTGGGCACTTCCTGCCAGGAACTTGGGCCAGTGGCCGATGAGTCCCTAGATAAAGGGCAGTCATTTGATGTGCTCTTCCAGGGCCTCTGGAAGTACAACTATCGATTCCATTTTTAGTTAATTTGTCCCTCATGAACAATTCAGGATCCCTCTCTTTGCTGGGTAAGTTTTGTTTTCAGTCATTTTCAACTTGTACAGGCTCTTTTTTGGCCAAGCATCAAGCAGATGACCCACCTCTTCTTGCGTCATTTGCAGAAACATAAGCAAAGCTTCATCTTTACTGAGTATTTCTAGAAGGGCCTGCAGAATAACTGAGGGTAGCAGCTCAGGCTCCTTGGGGTCTGTCTGCCACTGACGAGGAGACACTGGATGGAGCCAGGAACACGGTCAGTCATGTAGGAATCGCACTGAAACACTCTGGGAGATCAGAGTGCAGGATTCTTATTGGCAGTTTCTGAGATAGTGGCTTCAACACCACACTTTGGAAATATGGCTCGGGTTGGAGCTGCAGGGATAAAAGCATGAGACTGCCGCAGAGGCTTGGAAAGACAGTTACACCACATCCAAGTGGGCAGTGGATGTCAAAGACCAACAGACCCTGTACTGTGGACACAGCCAGTTAGAACGCACTTTATAAACCCACGCATGTTCATTACTCTACTTCGTGCTGGGCACTGTGCTCAGGGCCAGGGGAAAGGAGTCTTGATTTCTGAATCACCTTCTCTACCCAAGTTCTGCCAAGGAGGGCAGCATACATCAGCCTTCCTCTACCAGCTGGATGGTGGGAACTGACCGTCTTTCTCCAACGCTGTGGCTGCCTCCTGTTGCCTGCTCTGACCTACTGGTCCCTTACCTGAAAATCAAAGGGTCTGTGCTAGTCAGCATCAAGGCACTGCCTCAGTAGATTTTTGAAACTACACACACAAAAAGTTCTCTGTTGTAGAAAGCCAGATCAGCTCTGTTCTCCTCTTTTCTCCTCTGCCCTCTGATCCTCTCAGCTGTCATATCTTCATAACACCTGTGTGTCCTTGGGTTCACAGTGATATAGGACATTGTCTGAAAGATGCCTCTGAAATTTAGCCGCTGCATTTTCCCTCGGGGTACAATGGAAACACTGCGTGGAGATCGAACTACCCAAATACACCCATACTGGACTACATGGCAGTCTCATTAATATTCATGAGCTGACCAAAGACTCCGGAGCTTTGGGCATTTGGCGTTAGTCTTCCAAAATCTCACTACATAGGTACTCATGTGCCACTGAGCCAAATTCCAGCCCAAGACTTGGAAATTTTCTACAGCATATTTGAGTTCTAATATTATGTCAATATTGTGTCAAGATTCAGAAAACTATATATTGCTCTAGAAAAGAGATGACCTGTCTAAAGATGAGTCTTTTAAACTGATAAAGAAATTTTCTTAAGGAAAAGTAGCTACCGTTGGGCCAAGGGTTTAGCTCAGTGGTGTAAGCACCTGCCTTGTAAGCACAAGGTCATGAGTTCAATCCCTGGTACAAAAAAAAAAAAAAGAAAGAAAAGTAACTGCTATTTATCTATGACCAGACCTGTGAGCATCCTTGTCTACTATAATGAGGGGACCGATCAGTTAACTGCTTTATTCTAACCTAAACTACTGACATGGATGCTTACTTTGAGCATCTTATAGGTTGAAAGCACACAATCACATACTTGCTGATGGAGGCTACCTTCCAGGTAGAAATAAAAGGGGTGAGATTTGCCAGAAGCGATTACATTTTTTCAGATTTAGATTGCTCTTCTAAAATATTGGAACTCATGAGACTAGTGCATTTATTCTTTTTTATTTACTTTAAACATGTTGATCAGAAAATGCATTAATTGCCAGGTATGGTGGCTTATGCCTGTAATCCCAAGACTCAGGAGGCTAAGGCAGAAGGATTGCTGCAAGTTCAAGGCCAGCCTGTACTACACAACGAGTTCAGGGCCAGCCTGAACTACATAGTGAGACCCTGTCACACACAAAAAAAATTAAATTAAAAACAGTTCACTAATCAAAAGTGGGTATCTCAGTGGTAGAGTGTGTGCTAAGCATGTGTGAGGACCCAGGTTCGATCTGTAACACAACACACACACACACACACACACACACGTGAATAATAAATTATCACAAGCTGCTCACATTGCATTATTCTTCCAGGTCAAAAAATAGAATATTTTCTGCACTGAGAAGTCTCCTTCAAACTCCTTTTATTATTTCTAAAACCTTCTCACTACCTAAAGATAGCCACTATTTTCACATCCAAGAATAAAAACTAGATTTTTTAAAAAATGTACATAAATGCAGTGATGTATTATCTGTTCTGTTTTCTCAGACTTCCATTATCTACCGCTGTGTTTTGGAGATTTATCCAGGGATGTGGGGGCAGCTGCATCCATTCATTTGATGGCCAGGTAATGCTCCATCACGGGAATATGCCACAGTTCACTCATCTGGCCTGCTGTTCGTGGATGTCTGAGCTTGTTAATAACTCGCTTTTGTTACCAGCGGTGATTGGTCAGCCTGGTGTATATCTCTTGGTACGCAGCCCTGCATCAGCTTCCATTAGGCATGCGTACCCAGAATGAAACTGCTGGGTCACAGGTTACATGAATGCTTGGTTTTGAGAAATACCACCAAATAGTTTTACAAAGTGGCTGTACAGGGTTCTTTCATTCTTGGCAGCCACTTTTTCTATTTCTGGCAAGGGCATGTAGATCGAGTAGGATTTTTAGTGTATTAAAGCTTTCTTGGAACAAAGTAGCTTTTTACAAACACCGTCTGAATGAGCAAAATTTAAAATCACTAAGGTTCTAGAGAATAAATTTCTTTTTACAGACTTTTTTTTTTTTTAAAGAAGTGTAAAAGTGCTTGGGGCAAAATATCCTGGGGATTTCCTTGTCATCAAAATATCTGAAAAGCAATTCCAGATGCCTGTCCACAGCCAGGTCTGGCCAGCCTCTGACCTGCTATGGTCCTGGGGTTTTCAATAAAATAAACCAAATCCAGGGTGAAGCTCTAGTTGATGATATTAAAGCAATGTCATGCACACAAACTTAATAAATAAGAAAACATTTCAAAAGAACCATAGTTTCACCAAAAGGTGGAGCGGGCTTGAAATGCCTGAACATGAGCTCGGTTCAAAATAAATAAATAAATAAATAAATAAATAAATAAATAAATAAATAAATAAGGTGAGACGCTTCCTCCTTCCTTAAAGAGGACACAGGCTGAAACATGCAATTGTTGGAAATAGGAAGAAACTTTTCACAGGACACTACCCCGCCCACTGGGACTGTCCTTGAGGACCTGGGACATTCACTGAACTTACTCTAGTCTTACTCTAGTGGAGTTTGGAATTCAGCCTTTACCAGGACTGTGTGCGAATGAACTCAACAGCGCCCCCTAGATTCCCTAACCGGTTTCTGGTGAAGATGTATAAACCAACTTCTTGTGTGTTTACAAGTATACAAAGGCTAAAGAGCTAATTAAGAAAAATGGTCCAGCACCGGGCGTGGTGATGCGCACCTGTAATCCCAGCACTCGGGAGGCTGAGGCAGGAGGATCACTAGGAGTTTGAGGCCAGCCTGGGTTACAAGCTCAAGTCCAGCCTGAACTGCATAGTGAGACCCTGTCTCAAACACACACACACACACACACACACACACACACACACACACAAAACAGAGAGAGAGAAAGAAAAAGAAAATGGTCCAGCTATCCTACATTAAAAATCAGTTAAGAGTTTTCCATGAAAACCATTTATCCCATGGGCAGTGTCTGTTCACAGGCGGTATCCTGAGAGGCAGCAGGGATAAGGACACTTGGGGCCAGTGGCATAAGTGCCTGCCCTTGGCAAGCATAATAATAAAAAAAAAATAGAATGAGTAAACTTTGACTACCAGAGTAACGGACAAATCTCACAGACACAGGAAATGAACCTATGATTTAACTTACACAAAATTCAAAAACAGGCAAAACTGATTTATGGAGAGGAAAGAGCAGTGTGTGGGGGTGGTTATTGGCAAGGGAAGTAGGGTAGGTATGGGGTCAAGTAGTGTCCTGTTTCTTGGTAGAAGCATTAGTCACACGGGAGTGTTCATTTTGCACACATTGGCATTTGTGCGCTTTTCTGCTACGCTGATTCTCCTTCAGTCATGGTCTTTTCTGGGTGCTTTATTTTGTGTATTGGGGGTGAACACAGCCGTTATTCAGGCTAGGCAAGGCCTGCACCGCTGAGCCACACCCCCGCCCTTTTTAATTTTGAGACAGGTTCTCACCAGGTTGTCTACACTGGTCTCAAACTTTTGATCCTCCTGCCTCAGCCTCTCAGCATTCTGGATTTACAGGTGTGTAAATCCAGGTGAAGACACTCTGGTCTTCAATTTAAAAAAAAAAAAAAAAGATCTCTGTTGAGACCAAAAGAGGGCTGGCTTTAATTGTGTGATTTTTTTTTCCCCTTTAATACCAAGAATCAAACTCACCACCTCGCACTTGCCCGGCAGATGCTGTGCCACTGAGCTACATCCCCAGCCCAACTGTGTGATGTTTAAAAAACAGTTCAGCAACTTTTAGGATGATATGAAGTAGTCAGTCCTTCCCTGGGAGCATAAAGTCTCCCCAGATCACTGGCAATAGTAACAGCTGTTTTGTGAGTAACAGGTATTTATTATTAAGCTCTGAGTAAGGTCTTGCATACCTATTATCTCCAGTCTTTACAAATATTCCAAATTGTAGCACAGCCCCAGGTTCACAAAACAGGAAACAAAGTTCCAAGAGCTCTCACCATGTGCCCGAGTAGCAACTGGCATTTGCATCCAAGCCCAGCATCCTCTGGAGGCATCAGCCAGGCCAAACTCCACTATGGCAGCCAGCCCACCCCATTCCCACGGGGTGCATGGGTGACTGGGTAGCCATGCACAGGAGGGACCCACCAGAGCCAGGGCTCTGGGCGCTACCCTGCTAGTGCCAGCAGAACATGCAAAGCTGGGATGCACCCCTCCGGACAGTTTTTCTCCTTCCTCTCCCTCCTGTTTTCTGCCTAGCTCTGCGCTCAGGCAGGGCCTCTCTGCCCGCACTCACCGGAGAGAGGTGCACCCTTAGTTATGCAGCAGCCCCCAGCACTACCTGGGCTGTCCCCCGGGTTTGGAGCTTCTTCTCCCCAAACCAAACACTGCCTCTCCTCTACAAAGCCTTCCAGGCTGCCCCGGGCCACCAGGCTCTGGCTTGTCATTCCTGAGTCCCTTCTGCATACACCACTTCTCTTCATCTTCACAGGTTGCCAGGCAGCGCCATCCCCACCTCTCTCCCCCATCTTTTTGCGGTGCAGGGAACGGGGACTCAGGGCCTCCACAGGGTACGTGCGTGCTCTACCACTGAGCTTCACCCCCTGCCAGTGGTCCCCTGATTTTCAGATGGAGAAACCAGGCTAAGTGGGACCAAGCAGTTTGCTTCTAGTAAGTGGCAGAATTGGGGCTCCAAAGATGAGGTTTGTCTATTGTTTCCTTCCTCTCTGACCTCTGCTGCCCCACAGCTCCTAGTGTGATGGCGTCTTTGAATGTACCCACGATGCTATAATCACCAATTTGCTTGTGTCTTCTTGACCTGGACTAGATGGGGAAGTGCCCGACCCTAAAGATTGTGTGAGACTTGGTATCACCAGTGCTTGGCAAAGTACCTGATAGGCAGTCATAGTGAGGACTCCAACAGTAAAGTGAGTGACCGGCTGAGCCAGTGTGTCTAATCCTGCAGATCTCCTGGGTGGACCTCAGAGAAGGCTGGACTCAGCATCTCTCACGCTCCATTTCCAGATTTGTAAAGAGTATAAAAATTGTCTCCTTGTTAAAGTCTGTCGCCTTAGCCCAGGCTCCACTCTCAAGATGTCATCTAAACCTTGTCCCCTCCCAAAGCCCCCATTTCCAGATAATCATACTGGGGCACAGGGCTTCAACATATGATTCACAGGGTGGACACAGCATTCAGACCATGACAGCTGTTATGAGCACTGCATGGACTGGAATGTGTAAAGCACTTGGAGTGACAGCCAGTACATTATGGTAACAACAATAGACATACCTGGTACAGAGTGAAATCCACGAGTGACTTGGACAGCTTCCAAGCAAAGCTCCTGTGGGAACATGAAGGGGACAATTGCCAGATGCTGTGACTTACAGGTGTGATGGCCACCCCCACCCCATGTTAAGGTGTGTTGTGGCAGGTGTCCTTGTGTCTCTTGCATGGATGAGAAAGCTGAGGCTTGGAGAGGTGAGGAGAGCAACCCACAACCCACTGGCCAGTTGCTGTGGACTGTGCACAGAGGGGGGGCCTGTCCTACAGCCCAGGTACTTCTTGGGGCGCCCAGCGAGGCTGGCCAGGGGCTCTAAGATGCTTCAGAAGGAGATGAACCTTGAAAATGAGCTGGGTTTTGAAGGAATGGAACTGTCTGTATCTTCATTTTGGACTGAATGGATGTTTAGTGTTAGATCTTTGGCTAACTGCTTTGGCTGGGCCAGTGTTTCCTAGCCTGGACACATTGAAGTTGTTATGGAGGGCTGCCAGGTCCCCTTCAGGATGCTTAGCAGCATCCCTGGCCTCCAACTAGTCGATGCCAGTGGTATCCTGTTGCCCATTAGGACAAAAATTTCTCCGGATGTTCCCTCTGTGGGAAGAGAATCACCCAGGGTTGAGACCACTGGCCTGTGTGAATAAGTCACTGGTTGGTGACACAAAACCAGAAACATGGTGTGTCAAGGTTGCTTTGACCCAACCAATTAACAGTCTAATTGTGGAAACAGACCTCGCTCTATGAATTTCCTGTTAGATAAAGTTGTCATTGTGACCACAAGTGTCAGTTTGTTTTTCAGATCTCACTTCAAATGTCAACTCTTTAGAGCTACTTTCTCCAAAGCTAGGATGACAAGTTTTCCTTTTTAACTTTCAGTGTAAAGCTGTTCTCTGTATGATCTGGTTTATACCTGCCGTCCCCACCCCAGTGTCCTGGAAGGACCGTAGAGAAGTGTACAAAGGTCCTACATTGGATTTAAGGAAACCGAAGCTCAGAGGGCTTGGGTGACGTGTCTGAAATCACACAGCGAACACATGACAGACTCAAGCCCAGGTCCCACCTGCTAGATCAGTTCCCCTGGTGGGACAGGACTGAGGATGCTGAGCAAGAGGCTGGAAGTCGAAGATGAGGTGGCATCCCGTTAGTTCAGCTTCTGGTGAAGACCTCATGGCAGATGGCATCACAATGGTAGGAGAATGTGCCAAAGAGACCACGTGGTAAGACGGGAAGCCAGAGAAACTCAGGGGCCACGCGTGCTTTATTTTTATGATGGCTCATTCTGGTGGAAACTAACCAGGGTCCCATGACAGCCACATGGAACCCTTCCAAGGACAGTACCTCCAATGACCTAGTTACTTCCAGCTAGGCCTCACTTCTTATGGTTTCCACTAAGACTAAAACTACCATGTTAAGAACCATACTTCTAACACACAAGCCTCCGGGGAACATGCTCAAGCCATCTCCAGCCAGAGCAGAAGAGACAATGGGTAGCTGATATGGAAAATTCCCTTTTTATAGAAGGATCATTGGTAGTAAAAACAAAACGACAGAATTAGGAAGCCATCACTTTCAAATCTCTATTGAATCAATGCGTGCAGAGAAAGAATGTCAGTGGCTGCTAAAACCCTTAGGTAAGAGGTGGATACAGCTGTCTATTACAGGTGGGTCAGGCCAACAACACCTAGTCAACTTAAATCACTTAACACGGGAAAAACAGACTTCTGTTTCTCAATTTTTCTTTATTAGTACATGTTTACAATCACACATACATAATACAGCTTATCTCTGTTTTAAATTCCCTTCTCAGCAAGCTACCTCTAAGGAGGTCTCAACAAAAAGGAACCTAAATCTAGCTAAGACTCGAGCTCTAAATCCCTAGTTAGAAGAAAGGAAGGATAGAGAAACATGCTAAATGACACCAGGAGAATGTGATCAGCTCACTCTGTGTGGAAATTTCTATAGGACAGAAGGCCAGTTTCTCTTGACAAATGAAAGGCATAATAAAGGGGTGAGGGTAGGAGAATGTAAGAAGCTTAGAAGAATGCTGTATTATTTCAGGCTGCCATACAAACAGGGTTTTTTTTTTATTTCTGACAATTCTCAAGGCTGAAAATCTAAAATCAAGGCATCCGTGAGGTCTGGTCTCTACCCACTTGCAAATTGTCACCTCCTGGGATGAACTCATGTGTGGGAGACCTAAACCTGGCCTCCACTGTGAGATAACAAGCCATCCTCACATTTCCGAGTTAAGCACTAGGGTTAAGCTTCTGTTTAGAGATAAATTCCTATTTCTCGGCCTTCCCTGGCCGCCCCCCCAAATCACGCGGTAGGGGACCTCCCACCGTTGCTTGGTAACCTGCTGATCTCAAGGGCTCTGGCTTCCCCAGCTTCAGAACAAAGGGTTCCTGCGCCTCCAAATCCTATATATTTGCTGCGCTTCCCCTTAATAAACGAAACTTGATCAGAGCACTGTCTTGTCTCCATTTCTCGTGTCTCTTGTCCCTTTCTCAGCCCCACTCCCCCTCTAGGGCCTTCCTTGACTTACCCGCGGGTTGGGACACGCCTGTGGCCTTCTTCACAAGCTAGTGAAGAGAGTAAGATTGTCCTCTCTTTCTCTTCTCACACCTTGACCCCCTTCCTCTTCTTATAAGGCCAGCAATCCTGCAGGGTTAGGATCGCGCCTCCAGGACCTCACCTAACCTTAATAAAAGCTGCAGAGCTCACACTGGGGGTTAGTGCTCTGACATATAAATTTGATGGGGACGCAATTCAGTCCGCAGTGTATCTCTGATAAAAGCCACGTGTGGAGTCTTTGTTTGAAACCTGACTGCAAGACACCAACTGTAAAAAGCCATTTATAGAATAATTGGGGAAATTTTAACATCACTTGTTGGTTACTAGAGATATCAAGGAATCATTAATTTGTTTTGTTTTTTGGGGGGGGGACCAAGAATTGAACTCAGGACCTCACACTTGTCAGGCAGGCACTGTGCTGCTGAGCGGAATCTCCAGCCCCCAAGGGATCATTCACCTTTGTAGATGTGACAAAGATATTGCAAGTTTAAAAAAAAATTCCTCAGAGATACATACAGACATATTTGCCTTTGAAATTATGTAGTGTTAGATTTGTTTAAAAATAATAGGCACGGAGGGTGGGGGAGTGGGTAGATAGAAGAAGACCACCCATATATGAGTACTGAATCTGGGTCACAGGTCTTTATCATTCTCTCTACTTTTGGGTATCTCGGACATCATAATAATAAAAAGACATTTTTAATACAAAAGAAAAAATACTCCAGAAACATATCAACCATATACAATGTATAGGCCTTATTAAATTCTGATTAGAGCAGAGCAACCAATGAAAAGACATTTTTACATGACTGGAGCCAATTGACCACAGAATATATTAGACAATATTCCAAGTTACTGTTGGCTTTGTTGTGGGCAGTTGTGTGGATTTTGCTTTCTTCTTGTGGTCTTTGTTTATCAGAGACACAGACTGAAACATGTGAAAGCATTTAGATAATCTTCGCTTTATAATATCCCCCCAAAGAAACCAAAGCAAAGCCCATAAGGGGGATGGATGAAAAATGATCCACGAGAGAGAAGGAGAGAATGCTGATACTCGTGAAAATTGGTTAATGAGAAAGTAAAGTTTCATTGCATTATTATTTGAAATTATCTATCAGGAATCATTCAAAAGAAATGCTCATGAGATTGTAAGGTCCCAACTCAACATGACAGGAAGAATTCACACATCCATCTGTCCCCCACGGGAGAGACAAGTGCTTTACTAATAAAAAATATTAACCTTCATCCAGCTCTGACCATAGTTTCCATTTTCCTGTCCAGCCAAAGTGTTCTCATTATGATATGAGATCAAGGATATAGAGATCATTAAAATGATTGTCAGATCCCACAGTGGGAAAAACACTCAAAAATTTCTCCCTGTCTTGGTAGAGCAGGTCAGCTGGGATTTTCTGCAATGGAAACCAAAAATGACTGATTGGGCATTTGAGATTTGCCTCCCAAAGATCTCTATAATGTGCTATATTATTATATGAATCTCTGAATTTAAAAATGCTGTATTAGTAGAAGCAACCAGAACCAAAATTGTTATTTTGGATCTTTTTAAAAATTTTTTTTCTCCTGGCCTGACGGCTCGTGCCTGTAATCCCAGCACTCGGGAGGCTGAGTCAGGAGGGTCACTTGTGAGTTCAAGGTCAGCCTGAACCATACAGAAGTACAGTAAGACCTGGCCTCACACACACACACATTTTAAAAATTGAAATTTTTTCTCCCTTGAGAATAATGGGAGTCTTTTCATCTAATAAAAAAATACAGTCTGGAAGGTTAAAGTATTTTTACTATTTTAAGAATAGGCATTTTCAAAAATCTCATCTTCTGTATTGTAATTTGGAGATTTTTTAAAAAAATTCACAGCACAGGCAAAGCTGAGGGTCAGAGAACAGCCAGGAAAAGTCTCCAGTCTGCCCCGTGTTCCCAGGAACCCCCCAGTGGTGACTAAGCTGGCTTGAGAGAGCAGATTGGTGCAAGTGTTTTCAGGAAAGCTGGGAAGGTGGGCAGGCAGCAGCAGGGAGCGGAACCTCAGTGCTGTGGCTTGGCACTGCGGTCCACCCTCCCACTCCTCCAGGCGTCCTCTGCTCTGAGATGTGCTGGCTGGGCCAGGCTGGAACCTGTCCCTTGTGCCCTGTCTGGGCTGCCTGACAGCAGTGATTCTCAAGTGGCAATGGACTTACTGGAGCTGTGTGACAGGCCAGGTGACAGATACACAGTGCCCCGCAGGTGTCTCTGCCACCTGAAAGCAAAATGTTTTTAAAACTGTTTTAGGAAGGTGGAATGGCCAATCATCCAGCTTTTAAATGTCCCCGAATCGGGGCAAAGAAATATTCTATCACTCCTCACCATCAAGAGAAAGACACACAGCGAGAACACCTTTGCCAGAAAGGGGAGAGGCGAGGGTTAGGGAGCCCAAGGACGACATGTATCTGGGTCACTGAGATGCTGGGAAGATAGCCGTGAGGAGCCAGACGCATGGAGAGGCTCATACTAGGGATGAGGAAAACTGAGGCATTGGGAGGTCAAGCAATTGCTGGAGGTCATGGAGCTGTATTACATAATAGCAGCCTAAACTTTTGCTATTCCTGCTTCATTACAAATCATGAACTTAGGATAAGGAACAAAGTAATAAACAGGTCAGGACCCCAATAGAAAATCTGGAAAGTAGAGAGTGAACAAAAGGACTCTGGTAAGGGATGATTATTCAAAATCTGGAAAATTGTAGGTGTCAGCCACTTAATCCAGTTAGGCAGAGAACTAAAGGCAAAGAACCAACTCAGATCACTTTATAATCAGTGAGAGGAGTGGCCAGAGCCTGGAAGAAACAGACAGCACACTCCAAAGCATTCAAGTGAAAAAAATTTAACAAAGGGACTCAGCACAAAGGTCTAGGCAGGATAACAGAAAGCTTTTCAGGTGTTGAGATCCAGAGACTACAAAGCTATTATCACCTCCAGAGCTGAAGAGGATGTAGTAGTCAGCTTTCCATCACTGTGACAAAATAACTGAGAGAATCAGCTTATCAAGAGGAAGGGTTTGGGCTGGGGATTTAGCTCAGTGGCTTAAGCACCTGCCTGGCAAGTGCAAGGTCATGAGTTCAAAAAAAGAGGAAGGGTTTATTCAGGCTCATGACTTCAGAGGTCTCAGTGAACAATCACTCAGCCCATTGCTCTTGTGCCCGTGGGAAGGGAACACTTTCAACTGCGGAGCACATGGTAAAACAGGATTCTCAACTCATGGCAACCTGAAAACAAAACAGAAAGAGATGGAGTCCCATAGTGGTCGTTAAAGCCACACCTCCAATGACCAAAAGTCTCTCACTAGGCCCCGCCTCTTAAAGGTCCCCTCATCTCCCACTAGCACCAAGCTAAGGACCAAGCCTCTGACATGTAAGTCCTTGGGGCACACTCAACATCCAAACCATCCCGCAGCAAAAAAAAAAAAAAAAAAGGAAAGTGTCACAGGAGCCCAGTGACCACCGAAGCTGGGAGAGGACAACTTCTCAGGTACTGTGGCACCCAGTCACTTCCACTGGGGCTCCCTCCACCATTCTGTCCCCTGCGGGTGCACAGTCCTCAGGAAGCATCTGGAAGATAGCCGGCAATGAGCCTGTGACACTGAGCATGGAGTTGCATCCCTCAGGCCACTGTGAGGGCAGCAAGAGAGGGAGAGACAGAGAACACCAGGGTGGGGAAAAGAACCGGACCAGGACTGAGCCCTCCACACCAGCCCTCCTGCACGATCAGCCCTGTCTGCATGATGGCTTAGCTGAAGCCAGTCAGTGGTGAGCACCAACTGCACCCTGAGCAAAGCCACCCCAGGCTCATGTTTCCTCTGAAAATGCGAAGGGTGCTCCAATGTCTCCTGCATTTCTTTTCTGGGGAACTGCACAGTCCTGCCTTCTCAGGGAGCTCATCGGAGCCCATGGTGCCTTTCAGCCAAGCCTCCTACAACAAAAGAACATGTTTTCCCACTTCCCCCAGTTAGTCTATGCTACAGAAATTTCACTTCTGCGTTCAGAGATGTTCCTTGATTTAGGATGGGGTATAGCTTGGATCAGATTATGAAAATAGTTGAAAATGTTTTAAGTTTAAAATGTCCTTAGTCAGCTGGGCATGGGGACACACACCTGTAATTCCAGCTCTCTGGGAGGCTAAACCAGGAGGATCACAAATTCCAGACCAGCCTGGGCAACTTAGCAACTTAGTGAGACCCTGTCCCAAAATTTAAAAGATGGTGGGGGTTGGTATTGTAGCTCAAGGCAAAGGCCCTGGATTCAGTTCTCACAGAGAAAAAAATGGTTTTAATCTACATAACCTACAACACACCCCGGCCACGTAACACACCCTATAGAATGCCAGCGCAGCCCAGCATCACAAGGGGCTATCAAAGAGCCTATCACTAGCTTAGGAAATGATCCAAATTCCAAAACGTCCAGTTTCTATGGGATGCCTTTCGCTTTCACACCATTGTGAAGCTGAAAATCTTATAACTAACCATCCTAAGTCAGGGGCTGCTTCTATATCCAAAGACAATAAAATACGTCAACAAAGTACCTGGATCCCTGTATTCATTGTAGCACTAGTCACAAGAGCCAAGATATGGAAACAAGTTAGCTACCCATGGAGAGAGGAATGGATAAAGACCACGTGGTGAATATATAGGAAGTGAAATACTGTCTTGGTCATTTTTCCTATTTCTAGGACACATGACCCAACACCCTTAATGGAGCAGAGGTTTATTTTGGCTCTTGTGTTCTGTCCATGGTTGGCTGACTCCAAGGCAGAAGCGACATGGTGGAAGGGCCTGGGCAGAAGAGAGCTGCTCGAATCATGGAGGCCAGGAAGCAGCGAGAGACGTAAGGAGCCGGCGGGGTGGGGAGTGACCATTTCAGATCACAGCCCCAGTGACCCACTTCTAACCAGGCCCCACTTTACTCAGCTCTTGAACTCACCGGTGGGTGAATGAACCCACACACACAACATCCTTCCCAAAAGCCCCACCTCGGGGCATACATGAGCTAGTGAGTGGGGATTCTTTGATCTAAACCATAGCAAATATTATTCAACCATTAAAATGTTGTCGATCGTAACAGCAAGGACGAACAGGAAAGACATTGTGCAAGATGAAATAAGCCAGACACAGACACAAACTGTCTCCTATTCACAGAAGTGGAGAGCAGCAGAAGTTCACCAAAGGGGCTGGGTGGGACAGGAAAAGGGGAGATGCTGATCAAGGGATCCAGACTTCCAGTGATAACAGCACTAAGTCCCGGGGATTGGAGGCCCAGCCTGGGGACCGTAGTTCATAGCACCGTGTTATATACATACTTTACATTTTCTGAGAGAGGCCATCTTAAAGGCTCTCACTGCACAAAGTGCAAAACTATGGTAACCATGCGAGGAGAGACAGGGGGGGGGTGTTAATTAGCTTGATTGTGGCAATCACTTCACAGTGTAGGTGGGCATCGAATTATCACCTTGTACACCTTAAATTTATACAGCTTTTGTCAGTTATGCTCAATCAAACCAGAAAAAACTCTCCTCTCCCAAATAAAAGATGAGTTGAAGCAATACCCCAGAGCTGTGTTTTCCTCGGCACCTGCCTTTGCCCTTAGCTCCTCTCAGTCTTCCTTCCTTCCTTCCTTCCTTCCTTCCTTCCTTCCTTCCTTCCTTCCTTTCTCTCTCTCTCTCTCTCTCTCTCTCTCTCTCTCTTTCTTTCTTTCTTTCTTTCTTTCTTTCTTTCTTTCTTTCTTTCTTTCTTTCTTATACAGAGATTTGTTTCAAGAAGAAGGCAAGAACAAAGCACATACCAATTTCCAGGCAGGCTGTGCACACATCGTCCTGGGGCAGTGAGAGCCTGGTTGTCACACAAGTAGAGGTGACAGCAACTGCACCAGCACCTCTGACGGGGTGACACTTCTTAGGCTGATGGAGGAGAGGAGAGCAGAGGGTGGGAGCCACAACCCAGCCATCTGTCACTGTGGAAAAAAGGAAGAAAAGGCTTTGTTCTGATCATCAGGGAAATGGAAAGAGTAGAAGCACATTAAGGCAAACAAACCAAAAAAATGAATAAATAAAACCACCAAACAAAGAAAAGCAGGTGCAGGGGTACATGTCTATAATTCTAAAACTCTGGAAGGCTGAAGCTGGAATTCCAGCCCAGCTAGGCAACTTGGCAACTTAGTGATATTCTGTCTCAAAATTTTTTAAAAAGAAAGAACTGGGGTTGTAGCTCAGTGCCACAGCCCTGGATTCAACCTCCTGGTGTCCAAAACAACAAACTCCAAGGCCTGAAACAAAGTCTCCAGAATAATGCACAGTTTACAACCAAGCCCTAAAGTCCCCAGCAGTGTGGGATGCCCCCCACTGCCCTGCACAGCATAGGAACAGGCCGTTCAGAAATCCCGAATCTCAAGGTTCAAGTGACACCTGCTCTGTGGTGACTTAGGGAAGGAGGCCGATCGGAAGAGGAGCCTGCATTATTTCTAGCAATGAAAAGAGATTTTATTTAGATTGGGAAGGGTCTTCCCCCTTGTATCACCTGTCACTCTGCATCACCTCCTGTGGCATCTTAACATTGGAATCCTGACACTGCTTGACAAGAAGAATGGCTCTCGAGTGGGAGTGGAGAATGATTTTACCAAATGCCAAGAGAGGCTGAGGTCCATATTTAAAGACTAAGGTGTCCCAACTATGAGGGGGGAGAGGGACAGGGTGAAGTGAGACAGAATATCAGCCTCAAAGAGACAAACTTCTTAACATTGTGACCTAACAGTGCTTCCCACACACAGGGCTTGATTCCGATACCAACTGACTTCCCAGAAGAGCCTTGGGCTGGAGAAGCCATCACAGCCCAACCATGGGGTAAGGAGGCGCTGGGATATCAGTGACGATGACCGTGACTTCCCAGCACTGCTGTGACACTGTTCTAAGCCTCCATGACTCGGAGGTTTAGAACAACATAAGTCTGTTGCTGTACCGTTCAGCAGGACAGAAGTCTGAATCCATTTCACAGGGTTAAAAATGGGGTTGAATCCCACTGCAGGGCTGTGCTCCTGTTGGAAGAGTTAGGGGTAAATCCATCCTTTTGTGGAGGATGGAGGGGGCACTGGGAATTGAACTCAGGGCCTTCATACTAGGTTATATCTCCAGTCATTTTGTAAATTTTATTTTGAGAGCAGGTCCTGCTAGGTCATTAAATTACCCAAGCTGGGTTTGTGTCCTTCCTGCCTGAGCCTCCCAGAGTACTGCAATTACGGCATGCACCCCCACGCCTGACTATTGTCTTGCCTCCCCCATGTCCTGAGTCTGCCTGTCTTCCTGCCACATGGCTGTGCCACTCAGCCTAGATCTCCATCATCACATCCATCGCTTTCCTCTTAACTCCAAACGGGGCCTTGTGATTACACTCGGCTCACTCAGATAATCTGGGATAATCTCCCCTTCTCAGGATCTTTAACTTAATCCCATCTGAGAAATCCTTTTGCCATGGAGGGACACAGAAACTAGGATGGCAACATCTTCAGGGAGCCATGAATGTGTATGTAGCTCCCAAGCTCACAGGCAAGGAACCAAGACTGGCACTCAGCCCTGCAGCCTCCAGAAGGAGCCAGACTTCCCGAACGGGTTGTTTCTTCTTCCACAGCGAAAGGCCTTTCTCAGACACCCAGCTCCCCCCACTGGCTGGTTCCCACTGAAACACAGGAGGCCCCTATCTGGTTTGTTTTGTTTTGGGTACTGGGGATCAAACTCATGACCTCACACTTGCCGGGCAGGCGCTTACACCGCTGAGCTAAATCCCCAGCCCCAATGCCCCTATACTTTAAGTCACCTTCAGATGACTTGTGATACCTTAACTTACTATGAATACTATGCAAATGGTGGTAATATTGCAATTGTTTAGGCAATAATGACAGGAGAAAAGAGTTTGTTAGTATTCAGTACAGACACAGCTTTTTTTTTTTTTAAAGAGAGAGGAAAAATAAAGCAAAACAGAAAAAAAGGGTAGAAGCAATACAGAATTTCAAAAAAAATAAACAGTAAGAAATCACTAGTTGATACATTACATATTGTCTTCCTGGATGTAGTTGTTCAAGTTACAAAGTCAAAGCATACAAAGTGGACATTCAAAGAGTGAGGCTGCAAACAGCTCCGTTCTCTGACCCAACAAAAACTTAGCAACGTAATTATCATTCCTACACCCTTAAATATACATGCAGTCATAGCCTTTAGAGCACCTGCTTTTCCTCCTTTTGCATTTTAAGTCCATTATCTGTTTAGTTATATCATGTTTCAGGTTGCTCAGTACCTTGCTGAGTTATTTTGTTGTGGTTATTTTTTTTTTAATATTTTATTTATCATTATTTTTAATTTTATTTATTTATTTTATTTTGAAGGTAGTAAAATACAGCAGAACAAGACAGGACATAGCCAACTGAGGCAGTGCAGTGAAATTGGCACAGAACCTCACAGCAGGCCACCGGGACAACTGCAATAGGCACAATTGTACATCTGGTTTGAGACACAGCTTTTTTAGTATTTTCCATTTCCGGTTGGTTGAATCCAAGGATGCAAAGCCTCAGATTGGGAAGGCTGGCTGTGCTGCAGAGAGAGGGACTAAACAGCCTCCGGAAAAGGGGACACGAAGGACTTTGTGGTTATTAGAAACCATGCTGGGCCAGATCAGCCAGGAAAGGACACCCCATGTCTCTAACTACCTTCACTGGCCAAGGAGCCCTGGTGCTGCCATTTTTATTTCTCTGTCACAGAAAAACACCACAGACCTGAGGGAGACTATGTAAACCAAGTCCATTAAAAAGTACTTCTGGGTCCCAACAGTGGACCCTGGAGGGTCCCTTCCTGTCCCTAATTTGGCATCTTGACACAACCATTAATCTATTGGTGCAGTAGTTTATTTCTGTTTATAAAAAGGCTGGAAAACTGAACAAATCACTTAATGATTATTGTCCTTTAGACAAAAATAGCTCACACAGTTAGCAGAGTTCAGGCCAGCAACAGATGAGTGTCATTCACTGCGTTCTCTGTAGTCACAGAGGTTGGAAGAGAAGAGTCCCCGGCCTGGTACAGGCAGGCACTGGTTGGAAAGCTAGTGACCTGTCACTTTGTCCCTGAGTCTCTCAACCATTGCAGCAAATACATTAATCGGATACCTACCGTGTGCCCTCCTACCGTGTGCCCTCGCCATTTACCACACCTCACCCTCCCAAGATCCTGTGAGATAGATGTTGTCACCTCTGACGAGGAACCAGCCTTCAAAGAAACACACGAATTATCACACAGGTAGGTGCCAGCACCAAGATTTGGAGGCAGACCTGTCTGACTCAAAATTCTTACTCTTAGCTTCATTTTGAAGCTTAAATGAGGTGATGATTTAAAGCTCTGTGAGCCAGGGATTTAGCTCAGAGGCATAAGCACCTGCCTGGCAAATGCAAGGTTCTGAGTTCAATCCCTGGTACAAAAAAGCAAAAACAAAAAAACTGTGGAAGGCTGAGGATGAAGCTTAGTAGAACACTTGTCTACTGTGTGCAAGGCGCCAGGTTCAATCCCTAGCGCTGCAAACAAAACAAAACAAGCTGTGGAAAATAAAAGGAGAACATCAAAGCCTTGTTACTGGTCTCCTTTGCTTACGTAAGTCACATATAGGTCGCACAGCTCGGGAACCGAAGTAATTAGAGATCTGCGGGGTTGGGGTTGGAGGGAAGATAGTTGTTCTCATGTTAGTTAGTTGTTCTCAGGTTAGTTAGTAATCATGGGTGTTTCTCCAGTCAGTCCTGACAGGATGGTTCTGGAGCAAAGGAAGCATCTGGTTACCTCTCTGAGTTAGCACATCCTGTTTCCTTTTCTCACCTGGGAATAGGAATGGTGGGGGCCAGACACCTGGGCTGGAAGGCCCTGGGTAGGCCGTGAAGATGTCTGTTGGACTAGAGCCCTTCAGCTGGGTCAGAGACATTGGGAAGAGAGGAGGAAGACATGTTCTTGCCCCTGCACATGCCGCCATATTAATCCCACAATGCTCTTGGCCCAGATTTTTGGCCAATTCATTGTTTATGTCTCAGCCCAAATGTTACCTCTGTGGCAGTAATAGCACTCTCCCTTTCATGACAGCTCTCTCCCTTTGCCCTGTTTTATTTTCTTGAGCCCTATTAAAATTCATCTTTTAAATTTTTTTAATTTTCCATTTTATACACTCCTCTTAACCCCCAAGTAAAAATAGATGTTTGTTGTATCTCCCATTCTGAAATAGTGTCTTGTACATCACACACCCTCAATGAGCATTTGCAGAAAAGAAAGAAGGAAGGAAGGGTAAGATTTTAAAATGATCTCCCTCTCTCTGAGTTGCTCCCTCTTCCCCAATCCCCTGTGAATGTTCTCTTTCGTGAATAATACTCAGGTCCAGGACTTAGAAGCTCCGCTATTCTGAGTTATGGTCAGAGAGAGGGGTACGGCTTTCTGAAACCTCCTAAGGAGGCAATATTTGATGGTAGCAGGTATTGCAACCCCCATGGTGGGGAAGCAGCAGAGGTGCAGGGGCCAGGAGAGGCCGGGAGGAGCAGCGAGAGCCTACGAGGGTCCTGGCATGGCCCCAGTGGCAGCATGAGGCCATGATTCCCCAGATAAGGAGTTTGGACAGAATCTCGCAGAAACAGGGAGCCCTGAAGGTCAGGGCAATGCATGGAGTTCTGGCCCCTTCTGCTCACCAACAGCAGGTTCAGAACCAAGTCGAGGGTTATGTGGTAATGCTTATGGTATTTACCTACATTGTGATCTAATAAAAATGATCATGATTTTTTCTTTTTTTTTTTTTTTGGTATGGGAGATTGAAGCCAGGGCCTTCACAATAAGCTACATCCCCAGCTCTTTTTAAATTTTTAATTTTGAGGAAAGGTCTCACTAAATTGCCCAGATGAGGTTCAAACTTGTGATCTTCCTGCTTCAGCCTCCCACACTGCTGGGATTACAGCTGGCCATGAGTCATTTTAAAGTTACTGGTAGTACATTTCCCAATTTTTGGTGTCAGCGCAATCAGTCATCTGATAACAGTGATTCTTAGCAACAGGAAAAATACCCAGGCAGGTAATCAAATCCAGGGCTGCGGATTTATACTGTGCCTCCAATTTCCACCGAGCTATGCCTCACCTATTTTAAGTTCTTCAAAAGTAAAATTTTTCCCAAAATGTGAGTTTTCAGTAAAGAACCAAACAAAAGATTATGTTATTGTTGCTGTTTTCCTATTCTTTTCAAGACAGGTTCTCACTATATCATTCAGACTGGCCTCAAACGCTCGGTGATCTTTCTGCCTCAGCTTTCTGAGTGCTGGGATTACAGCTGTGCACCATCACACCCATCCCAAACAAGTATTTCAACCATATTATCTGAACACTATTATGATCACATCTAGAATCTCTAATAAAAACACCAGGCAACCTTGTTAAAAAAAAAAAAAAGCATATGCGCATTTGTAGAAAATCTGGATCGCGTAGATAAGTGGTTCTAACTCTAGACTTACTCAGGAAGTTTGTTTAAAGATTCTAAAGCTCCATCACAACCAAGGCCAGTCAGAGGCCAAGCCAACGGCACGTGGGCACCTCTGTCTTTCAGTGCTCCCAGCTGTGTCTAGGGAGAGCCTCACCAATCTGTGGAAGCACAGAATAGAAAATCAGCTGGAGAGATTTTTAAAGCATTAATTCCTGGGGCCCCCGGCACAAGGATTCTGATCCACTTTTCAAGAGGACCTGGGCATTTCTAGGGAAGATCACCAGGTAAGCCTGCTGCACAAACAGGGTTCAAAATTAAGTTACCTCCTTAATTAACTCAGCCCAGGCCAAGGAGCTGACCTTGAATCTTACCTTTCCAATCTGTGAGGACTTTTTTTGCAGCCAGCAGTGATACATACAGTGAGATGCGGCTTCACTTTTTTCCCTTCTCATTTGCAAATGGGTTAAAATAGAGACCAACTTAAATTGTTAGCAGTTTTCACCTTTCTGCAAATTTCCTCTGGCCCCTCATCCTTTGCAAAAATTACTGTAGGAGACTTCTGTGACTATCAGAAGAAACACAAGTAGGAAAATACCAACAGATCAAACAGATTCTTTCTATGGAACCATTTTCTCCATTCTTGAGATGCCATAGAACTTTCTAGTTTGGTTGCTAAACCATCCACCCGTGGTGTAATTAGCAGAGCGCGTGGTAATAGGGTGGCCTTGAACAAGCCAGGCTGGTGACAATCTCCAAAAATAGTTAGTTGTTAGTGATGTTAAAAGGAAAATTCCTTACACCCATTAAATTTACTAGAGTTTATTTGGGCCAGTAAAAGAAGAATAACTTGCAAAATCAAGCCGCTCCCAGAACCAGAGCGGGTTCTGAGAATCCCCGCTCACAATGTGCTCAGACAGAATCTACAGAAAACATAAGTGAAGCAACTTCATTGGCTACGGCCTCATTAACCAAACGGACATTATAGTTTAACTAGTCGTTTTCAGCTTAATCAGTTAATTCACCTCGGGACCTCCTGCCACCAATCAACCAGAGCTCTGTAACCATGACTAACTCTACATTGGTTCGGTCTCTTGGGCCCAGGGTAGGCACCCCGGGACCCACGGCCTCCCACAAATTTTATTCAACAGTGAGGAGTAAAGAAGAGAAAGACAGCTTAGTGAGTGAGCGGGACACACAACACAGCAACGCCAGCCGTCCGAGCCTTTGGGGAGGTAAACAGTTTGCCTGGAGCCACAAAGTGACCAGGCCAGATTCAAAGCCAGGTGTCTGTGAGTCCCAAGCTGGTGTTTTCCCCTGGGCTGTGTTAGCTCTATGTTGAAACAGGCCTGCAGTGGCTTACTGGAAACCTCTGAGGCCAGAGATTCTTGGAACTTAGAATACTCTGCATTTTAGAAGGGTAAATATGTGAGTATTCCTACAGCCACAGGCATGTAACGATACTGACAGCAAATGAGACCAAAAACCCCACAACAGCTTTCTGTCAATTCTGAAAGCTTGTACTAGCAAGTGTAAGCAAGTGCCTTCTCTGAGGCTCTGCGTCTAACCCCAATCACCAAAAATCCAGCTGTGACCTTCTTCTAAAATTCTACAGTTCAGAAACTCCTGTAGAATGAAGGTGGGGAGATTGAGGAGGGTTTTTCCTAGGTGACAGATCTCTGCATGGCCAGAAACAGTGCTCTGCCTTCCACACAGCCCAGCTTCCTCTGCCCTGCTAACGTTTGCTTCCCAAAAATGACGCGATAAAATTCCCAGAAGTGGCTTCCTACTATTGTGCTGAACATTTTTCAGAATGTACTTTAAATATTCTCAGATATTTACCAAGAAGCATTGGTGTCTCACTAATTATTGAAGTAGCCAGTGTTGAAATCACATAGCTGCTCAAAATTCTGGAAGAGCAATGTTGTTTTCTTGGGTAATCTTCCATTTGATCACCATTAGAACTTAAAACTATTATGCATAGTATATAGAAAATGGTAGCTGCCATGTTGTGATTAACTGACTCTACTTATTTCAGGAAATTAGAACATCATGTTTTTATAAATGTGTTCTTTAAACTTTCATTTTTATTTATTTACTTATTTTTTGCTGCATAAGGAATGACTTTGTTTTCCTTAGTTAATGAGACTGCCCAGCTAATAATATCCAGGGAAAAGAAGTTTCTCTAGAGTGATTCAGTTAACAGAGACTTGGAACAAATTTATTATTTCTTTCTTCTGTTTCTTTCTGTCAGTTATTTTCTTGTTGCACCCACAAGTTAAAGGAGAAAAGGGTTATCTTACCTCACGGTTCATAGATGTTTCCATTCATAGTCAGCTGGTCCCCAGGCAGAACAGCATGGCCGAGGAGAAACAGTCCATGGAGTGGCAGACAGGAGGCAGCAGGCGTCAAGCATGGAGGAGAGATGCAAACCGTTCTAGGCCACACCCACAGTGGCCCACCTCCTCCTACCAGGTTTCACCTCCCAACATCGCTTCAGCTATAAACTCATCAGTAGACCAATCAAGTATCACACATCATGCTTTAGTTACGTCCAAAACTCCCACCTATGAGCACATGAGGCTTTGGGTGGACATCTACATACAAGTCATAACTCTTTCTTCCTTCCTACCTTCCTTCTTTCCTTTTCTTTCTTTCTTGCTTTCCTTCCTTCTTCCTCTCCTTTCTTCCTTTTTTCCTTCCTTCCTTTCTTTCCCAGTTTCGCTGGGATGGAGCCCAGAGCCTCAAGCATGCTAAACAAGCACTCTACCACAGAGCTGTACCTCTAGCCCTTAAATTTATTCTTCAATTAATAAATAATATCTGCCTTTCTACTAGGTTGGTTTGCCTAACAGTATGATCTACTTTCTTCTTCACAAAGCTACTCCTGCTGTTTGATCAAGTCCAAATTTCACCAGTTTTTTGGGGGCCTTAAGTGCTTCTAATTGTCAAAAAAAAAGCTATCTTTTGATGCCTCACATATTGTAATCAAAGCTGGAGCTTTTGGCTAAATTTTGAAAATGTGGTATGTATCCATTTGGCCCTCCAGATGCACAGATTCTGTACCTGTATGCTCACCCAGCCCAGGATCAAAAATATTTGAAAAGATCATGTGGATATTGAGCATATACAAAAATGGGGATGGTTTCAGGATGTTTCAAATGTATTGCATTTATTGTGAGCTTTATTTCTATTATTAATACATTAGATTCTAATGAAAAGCACAAAGTCGGGCTGGGGATTTAGCTCAGTGGCATAAGCGCCTGCCTTGCAAGCACGCAATAGTGAGTTCAATCCCCGGTACCGATAAAAAAATAAAAATAAAAAATAAATAAACTGACCTTTGCTGGGAATTGTTAAAAAAAAAAAGAAGCACGAAGTCTAAATCTTTCACATGCACAGTTCACAGTAGGGTTTTTCCTCTGAGAACCTAATGCCACACTGATGTGATGAGAAACAGAACTCAGGTGGTAAATGCAAGTGACAGCAAGTGGCTGTAAATACAGATGAAGCTTGGATCACTCAGCAGCTGCTCACCTCCTGCTATGAAGCCTGGTTCCTAACAGGCTGTGAACCTGGACCAGTCTGTGGCCCTGGTGTTAGGACAACTAGGTTAGGCTGTTCCTCCCAACCTCACACCATAAGCCAAGCGGTCAGGGTAGAATGAGGTCACTTAAATCTAAGCTTTCTCCAGGGCAAGTCGCATCACCTCACTGTGTCTGTAAATCACTAATCCATGCCAAACACTCTCCCTGGTGCTAGGCACACCATGACGGTTCCTGGCCTCATGGTCCTTTTAACTGAGGGGGTCTCTAACCTTGGTGTGCAGCAGGACCTTTCAGACAAGTCAGTAAAATACACAGGTGGTGCTGCCCTCCCTCCCGTTTCTGAGCCAGCAAGCTTGTGGTGGGTAACTTTGTTTCTCAGGGGATGGTAATGCTGCCAGCCTGGGCCTCCTAATTTGAGAGTTAGCTGCCAGAGGGGACTACAGCCATAACAGTCCAGTAAGTGCTCTGAGAAGTGGGCAAGTGGGGGCCCAGACCAAAGACCCCAACCTCACACAGAAGGTGGAGAGCATTTCCTAGTCATACCGTATTTAATCAAACCTAAGACCCTGGGATACGTCTCACATTTCACATCTTAGCATCATCAAAATCAAATCTACTCCCTAATATTTGTTATTATTTATTTTTATTGCTGTCACCTTTGCAGGTGTAAATGACTTTGATTCGAACCCCTAACCATGCTGAGCATCTTACCGTGTACCTGCTGGCCATCCGTGCAGCAGTGTCTACTCAAACCCGTCGCCCGCCTGTCACTGAGTTGTGAATATTCTCCATACACTCTGGAGATAAGTCCCTTCTCAGATGGATGACTTGTAAATATTTCTTCCTTTTCTGAGTGTAATCTTTTCACTTTACTGATGTATGGTTGAATCACAAAAATGTTTTTAATGTAGATGAATTCTAATTTACCTGTGTTTTCTTTGTTGCTCAGACTTTTGGCATCCTAAGAATCCTTGGCAAAATCAAATATCACAAAGATATCCCTCCCATTTCTTTTAAGAATTTTGTAGTTTTTGCCCTTAAATGTATGTATTTGATTTGTTTTGAGTTACTTTTTTGTGCATGAGAAAGGGGGTTTGTCTTGGTTACTTTTCTCTTATTGTTGAGACAAAATATCTGATGCCCAAAGTAAAGCAAGGAGAGGTTTATTCAGCTTACAGTTTTTTGGAGTCCACACTCAGTCCACTCTCAGCTGGCTCCAAGGCAGGGTGGCATGGCTGAGGGACAGCCATTCATGCCAGCTGCAAGTGGTAAGAGTGGAAGGACAAAAAGAGGAAAACACAAACCTTCCCTCCCTTACATTGTATACCAGCTCTGCCCCTAGGCAGGTGCAGCACTCACACCACCAATCCCAGTGCTAGACAACAAACCAATCACAAGCACTAGACTCAGCTGCTTCCATGACTGCATGAGGTTTGGGGGCCACCGACACAAACCATAACAGGATCCAACTTCATTCTTTTGCATTTGGTTACCTACTTATCCTATCTGGTTACCATTTGTTGAGAAGACTACTCTGGAGGGTGGAAGAGAAGGGGAAATGAAAAGAACTGAGATGTGTTATGTACATGTGCAACTCCCCACCATGAATATGATCATTATGTAACTGCAAATATGTACTAATAAGAATGAAAAGTTTTTTAAAAAGATAAGCCAGGTGTGGTGGTGCACACCTGTAATCCCAACACTTGGGAGACTGAGGCAGGAGGATCATTGTGAGTTCAAGGCCAGCTTTGGATCCATCATGAGATGCTGTCAAGAGAGAAAGAGAGAAGAAAAAAAGAAGGATATACTTCTTCTCCCAATTCCATCATAATTTGGATGACCTGACCCTGTCAAAACTCAGTGGACCATAGAAATATATATTTCTGGACCATCAACTCTAGCCACCCTGTCTTCATTACCATTTCTGTTTAAATACTGTTACAGTGTTTTATTCAGTGCCTTTTGGTTTTGGTGATGTGAGAATATGATAAAGAATGGTCAGTGTTCCTTCTGTCTTCACTTCTGGCTTCCAAAGTGAGGCTCAGATCAGAAGCACTAGCCCTGGGAACTTGCTAGAAATACAGTATAGAGATTCCTCAAGAAACTAAAACTAGAAATTCCAGTTGATGCAGCTATTCTCCTTCTAGGTATCTTCCCAAAAGAATTAAAGATTTTGTTTACAGTGGTACATGCACACACATGTCTAGAGAAGCACAACTCACAATACCTAAACCTCGGAAGCAGTGTATATGTCCATCAACATAAGAATGGAAAAAGAAAATTTGATGCTTATACACAATGGTATGAAGAATAAATTAGAGTCATTTGCAGGAAAATGAATGTACCTGGAGACCATAATGTTAAGTGAAATAAGTCAGATATGCAAGCTTAAATATCACAATTTCACTTAATGAGAAATTCAACGTATATAGAAAGCAAAGAGTGAAATAAAATGTCGACAATGGGAAACAGATAGATTTTTTCTTTTTTAGTCAGGATCTCAATATGTAGTTCAAGGTGGCCTTGAACTTGCTTATGTAGCCCAAGCTGGCCTTGAACTCATGGCAATCCTCCTGCCTCAGCCTCCTGAATGCTAGGATTACAGGCTCATGCCACCATGCCTGGCTGGGAGCTAGATCTTTTGCAAACAGGGAAAGGACCAAGAGCTGGAGGGAGGGGAAGAGATGAAAAAAGAAGTCTGATGTGTTATGTACATGTACCAGCTCCCCATGATAACTATAATCCTTAGGTACAGCAAACATCTACTAACAAATTAAAATTTTGAAAAAAAAGAAATGCAAATTCCCAGCCCCTGCCCAGACATGCTGAATTCCCAGGAGTGGGATGCTCTGGTATAAACAAGCCTCCGCTGAGGACATTTCAGTGGCCTGAGCACAGCACCTGTCAGTGCCTTTCAGTGCAGCTGTCCCTACAGAAGCCATGAGCCTGTTCCCAGCTATGGTACAAAGCAAAGGTCCAACACCTTGCTGGGAGCCCAGCCACCCTCTCCAGTGCGCTGAGATGCCAGGCCCGGCCTGATCTCAGCATCTCCCATCTCAGCCCCTGGCTGAGGTGCGCAGCACAGACCGATGAGCAAGAGCAAGAAGGAACCCCAGGAGCCAGCGCAGAGCCCGGTGTGCTCCTGGGGGTGCAGGCAATGGGGATCAGAGATGCCGTGAGTGCAGTCAATAGGATGCAGCGCCCCACTCTAGGTGATTTCCTGAACCTTTAAAACATTGTTACTGTCGTAAAATACACAAAGCTAAGTGTTCACAATTTTGATCATTTCTAACCAGACATCTCAATGAGATTAAATCCATGGACACTGTCGTACAGCCATCTCCAGGGCCTGCTCCACTGCCCAAGCTGATACTCTGTCCCCGTTACCATTCCCTCCCCCAGTCCTCCCTCCTGGTAACTCCTCTTCTGCTGTGGTCTCCAGGAAATGGCCTATTCTAAGTACTTCATGTGCATGGAATCACATACCATGCCTCCTTTTGTGTCTGGTTTATTTCACTTAATGTCTTCAAAGTTCATTTACGGTGCAGCATGTGTCAAAATCATCTTCCTTTTTATGGGTGAGTAATATTCCACCAAATGGGTATACCATGCTGTTTATTCATCTGTTGACAGGCACTTAGCTTTGCAAGGGCAGAGAAATTCCACCTCTACCCTCTTAGGGTCTGAGAATTAAATGGACACAGCACGGATTAACCAGAGAAAAGCATAACACAGGTTTTGTATGGCACTGAGCCTGATGGAGAAAAGAGACCTGGTTTGGAATGCAGAGCATGTGCCTACCATGCACGAGGTCCCAGGATGGATCCCCAGCACCAAAATAAATACATAAACATAAGTGAAGGACTGAAGGAGCAGCTAGGATGGGTTGTTTACATGCCGAGTTACACGAAGAGTTGTAAAATGTGAAAATGTAACATGACAGAGGGGTCCAGACCTGGACAGTCAGGCAGAGGGAGAGCCAGGCAGGTGGGAGTGAGGGTGTCCACGTTTGCTTGTACCAAATCCCTTCAGCCTCTACTTTCTCACCCTCGGCAGTAAGGATGTAATGTCTCTAGTGCAGGGAAGGCAGCTTTCACACAGGAATTTCATCCTGGCTTTTAAGAACAGGTTGAAAAGACATCTTTGAACCTGCCATTTTGCAAATCCCTTTAACTCAATCAATGTACCCAATCATTAAGCCATCACAGCACATTTAACCCTGCCAGCTTGTTTCTGTGTGAGTCCCAGCTTTCGATTCCTTCGGGTCCTCACCCAGCTGTGGCATTGCCGGGTCCTGGGGAAATCTGCTTAGCCTCTCAGACCCACCACACTGACTCCCATAGCCGCCGCACCGTTTACCTTCCCTCCCGCACTGTGAGAAGGTTCTGGTTTCTCTCCACGTCCATCAACGTGGGTTATTTTCCATGTTTCAGAGACCAGCTATCCTAGTGGTGCAAAGGATGCATCAAATTGTGATTTGCATTTAATTCCTAGTGGCCAGTGACCTTGAACATTTTTATGTGCCTTTTAGTTATTTATATATCTTCTCTGGAGAAGTGTCTGTTTGTCTCTCCACTCGGAGTTATCTGGGAAGTTTTTGTTGTTGTAGGGCAGGAGTGACTTATATGTTCTGAATTTTAATTCCATACTGCATACCTGTGGTTTGCAGACGTCTCTCTCATGCTGTGGGCTCTCTTTTCTCCATCTTGATAGTGTCCTTGGCTGTGCCACAGATTTCAGCTTTGACTGGATGTGGTCACCAACTCATTCAACCCAGCTCATTCGTTAGCCACGGGTGACCATGAGCTCTGATGCACTGGTGATTTGACGGCAGAAAGACATAGCTGGACTCAGGGTGAGAGGCAAGAATGGGGAAACGGACCTTAATCTGTGTATATGTTGTGCTCCCAGAACCATGACCAAAACAAAGACAAAGAAAATGGAGAATTTATGGAAGAAGGAGCTACACATGACCCTTTTTAATCATATGAAAATACACACAACTTCACTTATTAAGAAAAATATATAAGTAAAACTAGATCAAGATGCCATTTTTCACCTATAACACTGGCCAAAAATTTTCCAGACAAAATCTGACATCGCATTTTGGGGGGGAAGGCCGAAGGGAAATAAGGACACCTATATTTTGTAGTTACAAAATCATATGAACCCTTGTGGAGGAGAATCAGCCAGTGTCCCCTTGTGGAGGAGAATCAGGCAGTGTCCACTAAAAATGTCAGTATAGTGTCCCTTTGATCTATTCTGAGGATGTGTCATATAAGTCTATTCTCTAGGACACAATTTATAAAATTCAAAAATTATAAACAGGTCACACATTCAACATCTGAGTGCTGGTTGATAAATGAAGACACAGCCTGTAGAATACTACATAGCCGTAAAGAGGAACGTGGAAAAGCCCCATGCTGATGCGGAGAGCTCTAGCTGTCATCCTAACAAATTAATGATGAGAGCAAAGTGCAGAGCAGAGAGTGTATCATCTCATTAAATGCATATAGTACGTGACCTTTGGTACAAAAAAGGAGGAAATAAGAATATAGATTTGCCTTTCTTTGTATGAATAATGCTGGAATGATAAATAAGAAACTTAATAAAAATACTCTCTTTGGTAAGAATGATTAATCAATACTTGATTTCTCTCAGGATAGTGAACAGATTTGAGCGAGTGACTAATTTTTTGTTTTTACAAAAAAAAAATTTTATCCCACAAATCTGGTAGGTTTTTTTTTTTCCTCAGATTGAGAGAAATATGGTGACACTGGCATTGGTCAGGGCTGTGGTTCTGAAGTTCGTCTGGGTTTTTATTTTAAGCAGGAATTGTAGCCACAGCTCCAAGTTTCACCTCTGCATTCACAGCAAAGGGCAGGGAGAAAGGCCAAGAGAGGCAGTGACGGTCATTTGTGACCTTCTTGTCAGCAAAGCAAAAGCTTTTCTAGCTCTCCCTAATGGACCTCCCTAAATGGAGTTTTTTGTCTTCCCCAAAGAAAACAGGATTCTCATAACAGCCTTGGGTGCCTGCTGATTTGTGATGTAGAACTGGGCACATTACCACCTGTGCATATTTAGGGTTCTGTTAAAGGAAAGAGTGGGGAGGGTATAGTTTAGCCATCTTTGTCATGGGGTAGGGGTTGCTCTTCCGAACCCCTTGTCTGTGCTTATCTAAGAGTGAAGCATCAGAGTTGGCCATGGTGGCGCATGCCTGCTATCCCAGCTCTCAGGAGGCTGAGGCAGGAGGATCACTGGGAGTTCAAGGCCTGCTAGGCTGCATAGTGAGACCCTTCCTCAAATTTAAAATAAATAAACATTAAAAAGCAGAGGAAGAGCAAAGTGTCAGCAAGGGCTGGTGGGACGCAGGCCCCTTGGGAAGGGTAAGGAAAAGCAGACCTCATGCCAGGAAGCTCGGTCAGAGAAACCGCCTTTCTTTTGCAGAGCCGCTCTGCTTTCTCTAGAAAAGAATCATCTGCAGGAAAAAGGCCAACTCCATATCAAAACGATCCTCAAGGTTCCTAAAATAAAGCTTCCAGACAGTGGATTTCAACCAGATGCCATTTTTGTCTCCCAGGGAGGGTAGCTGCACTCGACAAAGGAAAGGACCAGGTGCTGGTTCCGGGTGAATTTCAGATAACTGACAGCTCCTTAGCACAAGAACCAACACTGCATTGCAGCCCTCTCTGGAATTCCCATGCACCACGGTGCCTGTGGCTTCTCTATCCGGAGGGGACCTCAGGCAAGGTCGGAGACTCGGTGGTGGCCACAGCTTCCTTGGCACGCTGGTGGACAGAGCCCAACCTGGGGCCACTGATCCTCCAGCCCCAGCACGGGCCTCCTCCTCCAGCCTCGGAGGTCAGAAGGCCAAGGCTGAGAAACCTGCTCTTTTTCCCTGCTTCTCCTGAGAATAAAGCTGTATTTCCCGATATTCTGTGCCCAGGGTGGGGCGCGCTCAACTGTTTAAAAATCTCAGCTTGATCTGTTTTCCATGGTCGCAGCAGACTTCTTGGTTTTCTTTTAAGTGTAGCAAGCACTGGCCACAGGGCTCTCAATCCAACTTTTTTTTTTTTTTAATCGAACGCACGACCTTGCACTTGGCAGGCAGGCACTCGTGTAGCTGAGCTGTCTCCCTGGCCCCCAATCAGTCCAACAACTTCCAAGCCAACAGGAGTGGAAGGAAGCCAAGGAGTGAGGAAGGTCCTGAATGTTTTGTGCTCATGAGATGGGTACGAACCCGTGAGAGGTTATTTAAGGATACTTAGCCCCAGCCGCAGTCACTGCTGTCCTGGAAATGCATACCAGGACCTTAGGATTCAGGGGCGACACCCCCACGTGCAGAGCTGGCTCTTGCCTATGGGTACCCAAGGAGACCAAGTGCCGGCTCCAGCCAATTCGCAGTCGGTTACATCCCCAGGAAAGGATCTGGTGGGATTTTTTTTTCCCGTTATGTATTTTTAAATAAAGAACATGAAACCAAAACCAAGACAACAAAAACTGGATCAACTTACTGCTGACCGAGCAGAGATGGGAATTTTTCGGGGTGGGATGGGGACAGGGGACACAAAAATTAAAAAATAAAAACCCATCTGGGCATTCATTAAGTCAAGCAAGTGAAGCCGGCTTCCAGTGATATAAAAACTTGTTTTTTAGGGAAAATCTGTCTTTGCATCCCTCTGTCTGCTGGAGACAAGAAGGGGAGAACTGTAAGAAAGGCGGGTTGGGGGCCCTGCAGGCTCGCGGTGACACGGCAGGGCCCAGACCACGCGGGTGGGAGGACGCAACCGCTTCTTCCATGGCCCCTAAAGTTGCCAGATTTACGCCAAAGGATATTTGCAATTTCTCTGTGAATTTTAGTCACCAATCTAGGTCATCTTTGTAAAGTATTATTGTAAATTAAATTTTTACAAAGACAAGAACTGTTTGTTTGTTTTCATCCATTATAAAAATAGTAGAGATACTCAAGGAAAAAATAAAACTTAGAAAGTACAAAACCAAGTAAAATGTAGGAAAAAAATAAGAGTTAAGTCATATTCAAGCCCATATTTGAAGATTGAAAGAGACCATCTCTGCCTCTGACCTGTCTCATTCCAGGGTTTTCTTGAAGTTTGGTTTTTAAAACTAACTAATTAATTAATTAATTATTCTAGTTTTTTGAGACAAGATCTTGCCCTGAAGTCCAGGTTGGCCTTGAACTCAGTATGTAGGCCAGGCTGGCCTTGAACTCACAGCAGCCCTCCTGCCTCAACCTCCTGAGTGCTGGGATTACAGGCGTGCCACCCTAAGCCCGACTCTAGAAAGCTGCTTTCATTCATTTTTTTGGCAGCATGTAGGCCTCCTTTAATGAATGTTTTATCCAGTTAGCTGTTGAGGCTTTAATGTTCTTCCAACGTGGATGAATAATCAGTAGGTAATTTTGTCACTTGTCATTTTCCCACTATTGTCCTCAGGTTTTTTTTTTCTTCAATATTTGCTTATTATGTTTTCTTCATCACATCTAACAGTGTTTACTTAAACCTCGGTGCTTCTTATTGTGAAGTCTCTCATCTGGAGGTCAAAGATTCACTTCTCTTTTTCTCCAAGTAACCTACTTCTAATACTCCTGAGAGATGTGTCCAAAGAACACAGAGAGAAACAACACCCACCCATCTCAACCCTAGCTTCGCCGTGCCCTGCGCAGCCGGAACTGAGCGGTATGGGCCAGCCTTCCTGCGGTCAGTACCTTGGATCACGTGACTGAGGAACTGCTTCGTCGCAGCTCCTTGGCGGCTCTTACTCTGCCATGCAAATCCATTTGCTTTTGTTCCGAGCTCTGCAGAGGCAGAATGCCTGGCATCATCCTCCAGGTGATGCTTTTCACTTATAATATTTACCCAGGATGGGATGTGCTCTCAATAAGTATTTCGGGATTAAAGTTGATCTTCAAAATAGCTAGCTAAAACTACTCTCGAGTTATCTTAGAGAAAACTCTAAGTCATATCTTGCTTTTACTCAGATCTGCAGATTTTCATTTTACTTCTAGGACAGTCAGGGCCTCCTAAAATATAATTTCCAACACCTGTAATCCCAGCACTCTGCAGACTGAAGCAGGAGGATTGCTGAGAGTTCAGGGCTAGTTTGGGCTATGCAGTGAGTTTGAGGCCAGCCTGAACTAAGTAACAAGGTCCTATCTCAGAACAAACAAACAGAAAGTATAGCCTCAAAGCTAGGACAAAGAAGAGTATGTCCCCCTGTCACCTCTACCCCAAAGGTCTCCCTAGAGTGGCTGAGGTCCTGCCCCCTTGCCAACAGTTAGATTCAAAAGATGAGCAAGAGGTGTCTCCCCAGGGAGAGCTGCAGGCTGAGGTGCAGGTGGCAGGCCAGAGGGACAGTTCTGAGGACAGGACTGAGCTCCCAGGTAGAGAAGTGACAGGGACAGGGACAGGTGGTGTCCAAAGCTGACACTGGATTGAAGATGAACCATTTTCAGCCAATAACACGTTGTCATTAGTAGTGAAAATATGTACCATTGTCATGAGGTGGTATATTAAAGTCACCAGTCCTGTACGTACACCCCTGAAATAACTATGATTTTCTGTTTTTATTTTCTGAGAACTGCATTTATTGCCCAGTCCTTAAACAGCCCCAAGAGGCCAATCTCTATGGCCACACTAGCCAAGCAGTGGTCATAGCAGCCTGTGTCACTGTCCACTGCCCAGCTTAGGGACACTGCCATGCTACATGCTGAAGGCTGGGGATTTGCAGCAAGGGCTGGAAGAAAGAGGTGCTGACAGTCAGCCCTGGCTGCAGGACCCTCTCAAGGCCTCTCGTCTGTACTAACAGCTCCCAAGTTCCAGAATGGGGACCTCGGCTCAAACTTGTGTGTGTGCCATGCTGTGTCAACCAGGCCGCCCTCTCCATACCCAGTCATACCGTCTTCTCCATCGACCCACAGGGCTCTACAGGAAAGGCCAGCAGGAGGTGGCCCTGATGCATGCGGTGGCTGCACAGAGACATCAGCTGCTCATCAATTGTGCTCATCCAGATCAACAGCGAAGCTGGCAAGGATGACTCCATGCTGTCCCAGGAGGAGGACCAGGCCTTCTGTGTAGGCAGCCAGGTCTCCTTCACCCCCTGCAAAGCTGCTGGCCTTGCTCATGCACCACCTTCTTGTCCCCAGCTGGCTGCCTGATTCTTCCCTTGCTCTGTGCCAAGTAGCATAGCCCACACTCAAGGCCTTCCTGGCCTCCCCTGACCATGTGAAACCATCCACAATGGCAGTGGGAAACCAAAGGACCTTTGAGAGGTCCTCCCTTCCCCCAGAGCCAAGAGAAATGAGAGTAGAAACAATAGTCCCAATAATAAACTAATAATAAAATAGTCCTAATAATAAATAATAATAAAACCCCCAGTAACAAAAATGACAGTGCCATAAGCTAAACGTATGCTATGGTTCAGATCTAGGATGTCTCCCAAATGCCTGTTTATTAAAGGCTTTCCTACCAGCCTGTGGTGCTAGTGGGATATGGTGGATCCTTTAAAAGCTGAGCCTGGTTGGAGGAAGTAGGTCCTGGGGGTGCAGCATCGAAGGGATACTGAGACCTCAGCTCCTTTCTGTCTCTCTTTGCTTCCTGGCTGCCATGAGTTGAGCCACTTTGCTCTCCCACATATTCCACACAATGATGTCTGCCTCGTTATAGGTCTAAAGCAACAGGCCTCAGGGACCATGGACTGTAACATCTGAACCCATAAGCCAGAAAAAACCTTTCCTTCTTTTAAAGTGTTTCTCTCAGGTATTTTGCCAGAGTGACAGAAAGCTGGCAGACACACCTTGCTTCTGAGCAATCTGGTGGCAGTGGTCACCACTAGTACTGTGGAATAAAAGAGCTACAACCTGCAAAGGGAAAGGGGCTTGCTGATGTCTACTGTTTTGCCTCAAAACTAAATGCATTTGGTTTGAATTTTAAATTATGAGAAGTTCTCTTTGTAATGTTTGAACAAGTCATTTCTAAAATTCAACTGAAAATGAGTAGTTTGAGGGTCCAGATAACACTCCAACACCTACTAACATACCCAAAAAGAAATCAGAGCCTCGCCTGGGGACAAACACTGTTTACAACAGAATAGGAAGAGCCCTAAAGTGGAACAGGACAAAAAACATGTAGTATTTCACCAGAAAAATAGCCACAAGGAAATGGTTGAAAGCAGAATCAAGCAACTTCTCACCTTTATTTTATGTTAGTTCTTCTAATCCTAAAGCATCAGTTAGATATTGATAAATGTACCAATATTTCTTTCTAAAACTCACTCTTATTTTTAGATAATCATGGACTTTTAAAAAGTCTTAGATACTTTTCTTCTTGCTGAAACAAAATGTCTAACACCCAAAGTTAAAGAGGAAAAGGTTTATTTAGCTCACAGTTTGTAGAGGTTTCAGTCTATAATCAGCTGGCTCCAAAGCAGAGTGGCAACACTTCATGGCTGTGGGAGACAGCAAAAGCAACAGAAGAGGAAAGACAAGACTCCTTCTGCCCCTTTTTTTGTTTGCAGCCTACCCACCCCACTTTGAGTGTGGTATTCACACCCTTAATCCTAGCCAAAACTGTGTCAAATCAATCAGTGGACTGATTTACTAATCACACCCTTGATCTCAGCACCATGCACTCCAATACAACCAGCACTATGGAAACCAATCAGGTATGGCAGTGGTAGAGAAAGACATTTATTACCATCTGCTCCTTATCAGAATATAGCAAGGATTCTTTTTCTAATGGAGGTGGATTTAAGGGCAGTTTATATAAGAGATGTGTTGGGATCTGTGCCAAAGGGGTACACGGTGAAGGCCCAAAGGAATGAGACACATGGCATGATCTTTAGGGCTGCAGGAAGACTGAAATCCTTGGCAGAGCTTGTAACTCTGTTAGCCAGCTGGCCAACAGACTCTAGGCAGCCTGTATTTAATCAGAACAAGCAAGGCATTGAGTGGATAATGAAGGAAACCTGAGCAGGATCTTGGGCGGGGTTCAGGGACCCCTCAGAGCAACAGACAATGCTGATTAAGGAAAATGATCCAGAAAGGTCTCCAGGTGGCCTCAGCTGCGGCCTATGTTGCCCTCTGAGATGTCTCCTCGTTCTAAATTCAACCATGCCTGGCCACGCCACAGCCCTGCACGTGTATTCAGCTTCAGCGCTCTCCAACAGAGATGGGTGATGGGCATCTAGTGGGCATCTTCTCATAGGTGGAGTTGGTGGTCAAATGATGCATAGCTGACCCTGTTTGCCTGTTTGGGAGATGTTTCTTAGTGCAACAGATCTCAAGAACAAAGATCTGCATTTCCTCAAGCTGTTCCTGTCACTGTCTAATTTGCTTCCAGACAGTTCCTGACATATTATCCAACACACAGGTTGGAGGGGGTGGCCATCCCCATGTCCTCTGACTAATCACAAAATATGTGGGACTGAGAGAAAATATACTTCACCTGGCAACTGTGAAAGACAAAGTCATATAGTTTGGGCACTGGATCTTGGTGCTGGGTTTCACTATTACTATCAACACCAGCTTACTATGTATCAAGCATAGAACTGATTCATACATATGATTTAACTCTGTGAAATAGAGTTTTGTTTTATTTTGCTTTGTTTTGTTTAGACCGTGCCTTTCACATGCTAGGCAAGAACTCTTATCATTGAGCTGCACCACCAGCCCTGAAATAAGTACCATTTTTCTCATTCTATAAAGAAACCAAAGCTCAGAGAAATTAAGTAACTTTGCCAAGAGCACATAGCCAATAAGCAGTAGGGGAAAGATTTTAACTCACACATGTTTAGTTCTGAAGCTGAGGTTTTTATTCCTCACTTGGAGACAACTACCAGCTATGCGACCATAACCAAGATCCTTCAACAATCCAAGCCTCAAGTGTTCTCATATGTAAAATGTAGTTTGGTAGCAACATCTCTTATTGCCCATCCACTATTTACATCCTCCTTGACTTCCAACAGCATCTTCTGGGGAATTACCTTTCTCTATTAATCACTAGTGTGATCCAAATGGAATTGGCACAGCCCCTCCACCCTCTGTGGGAGCTCATGTGGCCCACATCTGGCCAATCATGTTATTCCAGCCTTCCACAATGACTAGGTTTAGGTTGGCCATATGACCCAAGCTGAGCCAATGAGATTCAGGCCCTGCTTGCCAGCCTCACTGGATAGGAGCCTCTCTCTCCCCTACTACAGTGTAAAGCTAAAACTGCTCTTGGTAGCCTCTCAGAATAAAGCCAGAGAGCTAGGAGAGAGAGACAGAGACAGAGAATTTAAGTCCTTGCAGTTTCCTATTTCTGAAGTTTCTTCTACTTTGGGATTTTCCAACTATCTGTGATGAGAAAAAAATTCCATAAACTAATCTGAAGTTGGTTTCTATCTCTGGTCATGGAAGTTCTGATTAAAGAAATAAATAAAATCCTTGGCATAGTGCTGATTTAGGGGAACGAAACTCCCAACCTACTAGATGTCTGGTATGAGTTCGTGTTCTCTAAATTCAAAGAGTGAATTTTAGGAAGGATGGAGGTTAAGAGTAGAATATATTTATTGAGAGAGAGGAAGCTTCTGTCTGGGAGAGAGGCAGAAGGGGTCCCGAGTGGGTTGCCAAAAGATTCTGTCTTTTCCAGGGACTTTTATAGAGCAAAACCATGAGGTGAGGTGTGTCCAGGATGGGGAAAATGGGAACTCAGAAGGCTGGCGGGCATGAGGTGGAACAGAACTATGGTCAACCAATAAGATTATGAGTGTAATTGCTTGGGTAAAATTGATTAAATTGGGATCAAATGGGGAGATGAGTCACATAGCAAGAAGGGCATGAATACTGAATAGGGTCTTTGCTGTTAGGAGTTTGGGCTAATGACTTCTGGCTTCCTCAAGGTGATTGATAGTTACTTAGAATGTCAATCCCTGATGTTCATGCCTAGGGTGTGGTTGCATTTGTTTTGCCTTTTGTCTTGAGATCTGGCCCTCAGCAGAGGTGTCTGTCTCCTCCAAGTTTGCAAGGTAGCTGATCTTCTGCACTGGCTCCTTCGAAGGCCCAGCCCTGTCTGACTGCCTGTAATATTTCTATCTAACTCAGTTGCCCATAACAGTGTCAGGCACATATTAAAAGCTTCATAAATTTCAGTTGTTATTGCTGATTGTCTTCAAAGTATATTCAATATTTAAAAAAACAAAAGGTGTTATTTTACTTGCTTGGCTACAGAGGAACACAGTTTCTAACTCCTCCGAGCTCCCCGTTGAGTCTGGGAGGAACAGTCTGATTAATGTTTCACAGTGGCTTCATGTAAGGCTAAATGGAGCCCCTGAGAGAATCTTCATCTTACACTACTAACACTCTGTGGCTTTGCTTGTTGTCACCCCTGTTCACAGACCTTTTTAGGTTTGGAGCATCCTGCACATCCGGTTTGTGTGACAGTGTCAGTTGAAGGAAAGATCTTGCATCTAAAAGACAATGACCTATCCTAGATCCTAGATATGCAAATGACCTATCCTAGATCCCAATTCAAGCAGTGAGGAAATATGCTAAGGAGCTTGACTTGCTGTGTGCAGGCTTCCAGCCAAGTGCCCTTTCCGACCCCTGCCTCTGCTCACATTGGAGACCATGGCATATAGCAGGCCCCCAGAAGCATTCCTCTTCCTTGGGAGCCAGTCTGGGATTAACTGATGGTGGATCTGGACAATGACATTCCAATAGTGTAGCTGGTGAGTCTTACTTTCCATGCCAAATGGGCTCCATTCCTGCCTGCTCTGGGTCAGATAACTAAAATTCTACATTTATACCCTGGTATCCACAGGGTTCCAGGACCCAGCATGTGTGCCAAAGATGCAGATGCCATAAAATGGCATAGTATTTACATAGAACCCACTCTGTCTTCCTTTGTACCGTAAACCAAATTATCTGTGCATTACTTACAATACCTAATGTAAAGGAAATACTGGGTAAAGTTACACTTCACTGTTCGAGAAATAATGGCAAGGGAAACATCTGTGCATATTCAGTGCAGACATAACTTTATTCCTGATTGTTTTCCATCTGCAGTTGGTGGAATTCACAGATGCAGGCTCTGTAGATACTGAGGGTTGACAGTAGCTGCCTTTCCTACAACACTGCATTATGCTGCCTCAGAAATAAATGGCTGACCATGGAGAGCTCAGAGAAATTAGCTGGTACCAACAGGATAGGATGTGAGAGTGAACAAAAAACCTTTTTCTCCTGAGACTCAAGGGTGGTCCACTTTCTTGGATTCTCTCATTAAACCACTATGCTTAATTACAGAGTTCTCTGGAATGCAAGGGAAAGTTGAGTTTGAATTCCCTTCTAGAACTTTCCTTAAGCCTCTTGAAATAAGAATTGGAAGACACAAACTATTCCATGCCATTGCCCAGAAGTGGAATTACTGATTTTGCATGGAGACCCCACAGGATTCATCTCTGTGCTTTCTTGTGGGCCCTGAAAAAGGTGTAGTACTTTTGCCCAGTGTATTTTAACTGACCCTACTATTAAGAAAAACATAACAGAATATTAGCTACCTATCTGATTTCAGAAATTACAACCTTATAAAGGTAAACATTTCTTTAAATATCAGACTTAGTGATCCTGGATCCAAACCACCTTTCCATTAATGCCTAGGACAGCCTGAGTGTGAAAAGGGTATAAAACCACAGGGAGAAATAGCTCCAGTGACAGTTTTATTGTCTGTGGTTAAGACACTCAACCACATTGATTTAGAAGTTTCAAGGCAGAAAGGTTATTGACCTTCCTTGGCCAGCACTCCCTGAAGCCAAGTTTTAAGAAGAATCATCTTGGCACGCAATTAATCTTTTTCTTTTCAAGTGGCCCAGATAAAGTTCAACCTTGTTCCAGTAAATAACACACTGCTGGAATTTTCTCTCCCGATTGAATCATCCTACCCCAGGTGACAGAGTCTTACTGTCTAACCTTGGGTCAGGCAGTTGACCTCTGGGTCCAGGTAGCCTCACTTAAAATGCAAGATGTTAACATTGATCCAAAAATTCCGGGAGTAACTTATTAATGACTTGAAAGCACTTAGGACCTATAAATCGCTGTAAGAATCTTCCCTCTGGTAATATATGGATAGCTGAAGGGAGGCATGGCAGACAACTGTCATAGTGGAAACAAACCACCAAGGCACCAGGACATCCTTCCACCATAGGGATCTTGCCAAAAGCCAAATATATCAAAGTAAGCCAGAGATTTGCAAACTTACTTTCTACTCCATCCCTCTGGGTGCACTGTGACAGCTGGGTATGATTTAAAGCTGTGTGTGTCAAACATCTGGGGTCTCCTCATTGCCTCTGGGTTTTCTTTAGGCTACAAGGGCAGTGGAATTAATGTAACGAAGTATGTCAAAGCAGAAAATACCCATAGGTCACAAGTGTGTGCTTGTCTAGAGATTCTAAAGGAGCATGTGGGAAAGTGGCCTCCCTGTCACCCATCCTAGTGCCCTGGAAAACGTGTGGGAGTGATACTATGGTATGAAGCACTGGTAGAGCACAGGAGGCCAATTTAAGACAACACTTAATGGTGTTTGCCAGTGCGGTGGGTATTGCTCCTTTTGGATGTGCAGCCTCTGTACCTGCTTCCTATGTTTGGGGAATTCGCCTCCCTTAAGTGGTTTAGTGATGGAGAGTCTGCCAGACAGAGGTGACTTTGAAAACAGAACTAGTCATGAGAAAGAGACAGAAAGCATTCTGTGGGAGAGAGCTCATGTATCAGTCATCTGTTTCTTGCCCCTTGCATAGTACTACATTGTATATAGATGTATCACTGTTTATTTATATATTCACCTCTTGATAGACAGTAATTTATTTTCATTTGGAGAGGATATCAATGGATTTTCTACCTAGTGTCATTTTTTTTCCTGTACTGGGGATTGAAACCAGCACCTCCCACATGCTAGGCAAGTTCTTTACCATCGAGAGACATCCCCAGCCTCCTTGTGTCTTTTTAACAAGATTCATTTTTCTAATTGAACTGGCTAGAGTTAATTTCAGTTATTCTCAATGAAGAATCAGACTCTTATTCCTCTGAAACAAGAATGTCCCCAGATCTCATTAGCAGAGGACACAATCAAGGTCATTCTACCGCACACTTATTTTGATAGTTAAATACCCCACACCTGTATAACCACAGCATCCCAAGTTCTGTTTTGATGCGATTGGAGGGAGCAAACTCAAGCACCCTATACCACTGGAGCAAGAGGACTCAGTGCTCAAGAGTCTCAGTGGGCAACTGCCCACTCGTTGCTTCCCTGTATGATGGTGGGTAATGACTTGTGAATCCAGCTCTTCCTGGTTTCTATTCCTAGAGATCCAGGAGAGACCTTAAGTCCCACACTCATTGCAGAGTTTAATGAGTCAAATGCTTAACCTTACATATGCCCTTCCCGTGCTGCCAAGGGGTAGACTCAGGTATGGTCAGTGTGCTGTGCCTGAAACCACTGTGCCCTCCAGCCTTGAGCCCTCTCTGGTCCTGCTTGTTGCTCTGCATGCCTACCCCTGGCAACTAATCTGATGCTTGTGCCTACACTTTTGCCTTTTCTGGAATGTGACATATATAGAAATAGAAGCACATAGTGCTTTGAGCTGGCTTTTCACTTAACATAATGCTTATGTGATTCATCTGTATTATTCCATACTTTCCATTCATTTTTATTGCTGAGTAACAATCCCATTAGGAGGCTGAACCCTATCCCATTTATCTACTCATTCATACTTGATGAACATTTGGGTTTAACTAGGGTTCACTAACAACAACAACAACAACAACAACAAAAATACAATAGTTATATGCATTAGTTTTCAAGTATTTCTGCATATGTGTGTTCCTCTTTCTAAATACTCAGGAGTGACTTTGCAGACCTAAATGTGTTGCAGACCTAAATGTAACCACTGAAAACTATTAAACTTTGATAATAAAATTTTCCAATAGGAATTCCTGCAATGATGGAAATATTTTATAATTCTGTGCTGCTCAACACAGTAGCCATTAGCTACACATGGTACTGAGTACTTGAAATGAGATTAAAGAACTGAATTTTAAATTTCTCTTAATTAAATTTTAAGTAATCTAAATTTAAGTAGGCATATTTGGCTACTGGCTACATATTAGACAGTGTACTTCTAGAAGAAAATATTGAAAATCTTTGTGCCTTTGGTTTAGACAAAGATTATTTAACATATAAAATTCATAAGCCAAAAAAGAAAGCCATTGATAAACTGTACTTAATAAAGTTTCTTAAGTTTCTGTTTATCAAAGGTATTCATAAGAAAATGAAAAGACAAGGCACAGATACAGAAAATACTTGCAAAGCATATATCTGATCATGGATCTTTATAATTTTAAAATAAGAAAACAATTCAATTTAAAGATAGGAAAAATATTTTAACAGACTTCACCAAACAGATATTCACGGCAAATAAGTGCCTGAAAATACATGCAACATTGTTATTCTTTAGAGAAATCCAAATTAAAATGATCTTTAGTGAGCTTAACTCCTACCTGTTGGGGACAGAAATTTTAATGAAATAAATAGGGATATACTTGAAAACTTGGATAGCTGGTGTGGTGCTATGAGAACCTGTACTAGAGACAAGGGATCTCACCTAGTTGGAAAGATATGGGGACAGAGTAGGCATCTCTAAGGAAGTGACAATGACGTTGAGGTTGAAGGGTGAGGAGAGTTACTATGGAGGTAATGATGGCTGATGCTTCCAGAACAGGAAGTAACCTGACACCAACCAGGAGAGTTGATCCTCCCAAGCCTGTGAGAAGGGATGGGGTAGAGAGGTGGGTGGTGAGGTAGGTAGTGGACCCTTAGGCCTTGATGTACAGTTCCCCAGATGTGGCAGAACCTGCGGGTGATTGAGGGCTACATATGGGGCTAGAAGATCACAGAAGACTGCAATGTGACACTGGTTATCATGAGTTCTTAGCCATCGCTATGGCTGACCTTTTCTTCAGTCCTTTAAAAAGCAGCGTCCCTGTACCAGCTTCCAAGATGCTACCAATCAGCTGTGGGTTCTTGCTCAATTCATATAGAAATCATGAACTGGCTGAGTGTAGCTCTTTTAGTGTCAGCAGCCCTCCTTGTCACTCAGCCACCAGCAGGTCTCAAGAACCTCTTCTGGCCACCAGAGGTGGTAGCTCCCAGCTATCTTTCATTATTCTCTGTTGGTCTCTGCTGCTGGATGCTTTCAGTGTTACCAGCTCCAGTTGCTGCTTGCTTTTGGCACCAGTGGCCTCTGATATTAGCAGCTCTTCATGTACCAGCTCAGTGTGCTCTCCTTGAGACAGAAATCATGAATAGGCATGAGTATACCTCCAGAAAGAGGCTTTATTGGGACTTACATTGCTATCCAAGGGGAAACAGTGCAGATGCTGAACTCAGGGTATGGGGAGGTTGCTAATGCAGGCTCACAATGTCACAGTGTCTAGCTTTCTGTGTGGCCATGGGGAGGGGCGGAGCTCCTTGTGGGCCTGCATGACGGAGGCTGCAGAGGGGCAAAATCATCCAGAGGCTGCCGGACAGTCATGTGGGGTAGGTCTGTGACTGAAACCTGCTGCAAATATCTCTCCTAAAGGTTGAAGCAGCTGGGCTGCCTGCCCATTCAGGGCAGCACAGAATAAAAGCATTTCAGGGAGTCCCTTATCTCATCTCACAAGGGGCTCTGGTCTCCTTCCACCTTCATATAGGTGAAGGGCAGTGGAGGATTGCCACACGGTGGTTAATACAAAAAGCAATGGGGACAGCACGTGCAGAGCTGGTATATGTCGTGGACCTAATAGGAAGCACTTAGGTCCAAATCTCAGTGTTACCATTAACAGCTTTGTGTCTTGACCAGTTACTTGATTTTTCTGGGCCTCCATTTCCCCACCCATAATGTGAGGATAACAGCACATATTTCATCAGGTGGTGGGACAATTTAAATCTGTTAATATACGTGAAGAGTCTAGCACAAAGTAAGTACTGTATATCTGTGAGAGAAAATGTAACAGCCAAATGTGAGGACCTAGCCACATTTCTTGGACTCTGTAAGGAGGAACGACACCCTATGAAAGGAGGAAGAAAGCTCACAGTGCGCAGAATTTTCAGCCAAACTGTGGGGCGTGGTTGAAATCTGAGTGTGTGTGTGTGTGTGTGTGTGTGTGCGCACGCGCAATGTAAAATGTGTGCCCCAAGTTCTCTGATCACTCCTCTTTCTGGTCCATCTGCACGTCCACAGTCATTATACTCCAGGCAGAGCTGCGCTGGCCCCAAATGCAGGGCAGCTGGCAGATCTCTGCGGAGCAGCTGAGCCCTCCCGGGTGCAAAGGTTCAGGAGCGAGTCCCTGGGTTGGAGAGGGGTTTGGGTGGACAGCCCGGGAATCACCTTTCTGTGTCACAGGGAGCACGATTCCTGGGTAAATGTCCCTGCACATGAAACGCTCTGGGATTGTGCGCTCCAGCTGTTTGTTCTAGGAAAAAGCAGAGCAGGTATAATACGCCACCTACCTTGGGCCCAGTAGTAACCTTGGGAGGTCAGACAAACATGCAAACACGCCAGCCCTAACCCGTCAGCCTCCCCCTTCCCACCCCCCGCAAAAAAAAGAGAGAGAAGCAAACAACCGCCAGCCCCACAGTGAACAGGGCAGGAGTCCAGGTCTCCGGCAGAGGCCGCTGCAGCCGCGGCGTGACGCCGAGTCATTGCACCTTGCGGTCTCCTCGTCGCGCCCCCGCGCCGCCCGCCTGCCGCCTGCAGGTGAGTCCGGGCCTGCCGTGCGGGATCTGCCGCGGGGTCAGCTCCGCTAGACCGCGACCGGGCCCGGAGCGTGCCGTCCGCGGTGCGCATGCGCGAGGCCCCGGCCCCCTCATCTGCGCGGCAGCCGCGGAGCCGGGGCGAGGGGCGCGGGCATGCGAGGAGGCCTCGGGGGGCCCCGGTACGCCGGAGTGCCGCGGAGGAAGGCGGGGGCGACGGGCCGCGAGCGAGGGCGGGCGCGGACTCGGGAGCCGCGGGCGTGGGGGGTGCGGCCTAGGCGCCTGGAGGAGGCCTAGGCCCTTGGGGTGCGGCGGCCCCGGGGCGCAGGGCCCAGGCCTGGGGTCGCCGAGGACAGCCGTGGGGGTCGGAGTCGGGACTCGGTGTGAGCCGGAGCGGTCAGGATTTGCCGGCGAGGCGGCTGTGGGAGAAAGGCAGGCGGCTGGGTACGGGCGGCGGGCTAGCGACGGCGGTGCCAGGCCCGGGGAAGCCGCGTCTCCCTGCCGAGTGATCCGCTCGGGTCTAGCGAGGTGGGGTGGGTCACAGGTAACCTAGAGAGCAGGGGTGGAGGCCAAGAGGGCACGGAGTCCTCCGGAGTAAGCACCAGGGATTGGTGTTGCACTTCCGTAGCTAAGTTCCCCCAAAACTTGAACACCTGTGAAAGTTTGCACAGTTCCTTTTGCAATATTCTTTGCATTCCTTAACATTTTTACATTTCCTGTTGAAAAACAATTATATGTATTTATAGGGTGTAGTGTGATGTTTTGCTATATGCATATACTATAGAAAAATGAAATAAAGCTAGTTAATATATCTGTCACCTCACCTACTTGAATTTTTGAGAATACTTTTAGCAATTTTGAAATAAACAATACAGTATTACCAACTGAGGTTACCAGATCTAAAACTTAACTGCGTCAGTCTGAATAAACTTTGCACCCTTGCACCAACATCTGCCCATCTCCACTCCTTCCCTCATCTCTAGTTCTGGTAAGCACCATTCTGTGCTCTGCTTGTATAAGTTCGACATTTTTGTACTTTACAAGTGTTACCTGAGCTCATGTATTTATTATCATTCATGACTGGGTTGTTTCATGTAACTTGTTCTCCACAGTCATTCATGTTATCAGAAAATGGCAGAATCCCCTTCTCCCCGACCTTGGAGCCGGGGATCGAATCCAGGACTCCATACGTACCAGCAAAGCACTGCTATGAGCTATATCCCCAGCCCCAGAATTTCCCTTTTTAAAGGCCATGTAGAACCCAATTGCGTGCATGTCTCACGTTTTCCTTATCCATTTACCTGGATGGACATTTAGGTGGCTTCCATACCACGGCTATTGTAAATAATGCTGAAATTATCGTGTGAGTACAGAGACCCCTGCTGACCCCTGATTTCAATTCCTTTTACTGTATACACACAAAAAAGAATTGTTAAATCGTGTGATTATTCTAGTTTTAGTTGTTTGAGGAACCTCCATACTGTTTTCCAAAATGGCTATGATAATTTACATTCCCACACTGTACATTCTACAGGGTTCACTTTCTCCACATCTTTCATCTTTATGATACTGATTTTAAAAGGAATGAGGTAATAATCTCACTGTAGTTTGGTTTCCATTTCCCTGTGGGTTAGAGATGTTAAGCATTTTTCTATCTATCTGTTGACCACTCATATTCACTTCTTTTGAAAAACACCTGCTGGAGTCCTTGGTCTATTTTAAAAAGTATTCTCTTTCTACCGAGTGCCTTATAGAGTTTAGATATTAACCCCTTATCAGATCTTACATATATTTTCTCCCAGTCTGGAAGTTGTTTCCTTTGCTGTGCAGAAACTTGCAATGTGAGTCGATCCCATTGATCTATTTTTGCTTTTGTTGCCTGTGTTAAGAAGTCATTGCCCAGACTCGTTAGTGCCATGGCAGTTTGCACCTGCTGTCTTCTCATAGTTTTACAGTTTCAGGTCTTTAAGTTTCTTCAATCCACTTTGAGTTTACTTTTGTCTATGGTGTGAGGTAGAGGTCCAGGGGGTGTGAGTTTTCTCAGCACTATTTCACAAGACTGTCCTTTCTGCGTTATGTGTTTGTGGCATCTTTCTTGAAAATTAATTGACTATAAGTGGGTGAATTTATTTCTGGACTTCATATCCTGGGCTGTTGGTGTACATGTTTATGGCAGTGCTGTGCGATGTTGATTACAATAATAGCTTTTTAATATTTTGATATCAAGAGTGCAAGTCCTCTGGCCATGTTCTTCTTGCTCAAGATTGCTTTGGCAATCTTGGATTATTTTGTAGATCTATACAAATTTTAGGATTGTCTTTTGTATTTAAAGTGACATGGGAATTTTGGTAGGGATTGCATTGAATCACTTGTGTGATATGGACATTTAAACAATATGTTTCTAATCCATGAAAACAGGCTACCTTTCCATGTATTTGTAGCTGCTTCAGTTATTTTCATCAGTGCTTTGTTTCACCTCCTTGATTAAATCTACTCCTAAGTATTTATTTTTAAAATTCTATTTAAATAGGATTGTTTTCTTAATTTTTGTTTTGGGCAGATTGTAGTTAGTGTATAAAATGCTACTAACTTTTTTATGTCTCCTGCAAGTTGACTCTGGATCAAAAATGGGAAAGCAGCAGTAGTATTTTGAGATATCTTGAGAAAGAAACACAAGTCTAACCACAGATTCATTTATATTTGATATACACATTTGATTCATAAGCCTGATGGTAATTTTGTAGAATGTTTTCATATAAAATCACATAAGATAATTTTGATTGTGACCTATCATGTTAGATCATATTGGTATTCAAAAGGTTTTAGATTCAAAAGGTATCATATTGGTATTCAAAAGTTTTGGATTTGGGAGGATTTCAATTGTTTGGATTAGTGATGCCTAGTCCAGACCACTGTCCTTGAGCCTGCTTTTTTGGAATTCCAAGCTTCCTGTGCAGTCTTCTTGATTACAATAGAAACTGGTTATGCTGAGAGTGTCCTTACGCTTGCATCTTATTTTTAAGTGAGATTTATTGAAATACAAGTTATTGTCAGATTCACCCTTATTTTACAGTTGTATGACAACCATCCCCAAAATATAGAGTTTTCCTTTGTTCTAGAAATTTCTTTGCCCTCTCTTAACTTTGTCCCCATCACTGTGCCTGGAAACCACTGATGAGATTTTTGTGCCTACAATTTTACCTTCTCAGAGTATCACAAAGTGGTTTCAAAAGTAGCCTTGACTGACTGGCTTATTTTACTTAGCATGGTATTTGTCTTTGTTTTTGTTGTTGTTGTTGTTCTTTTTTGTAAATAACTTTATTTTGGAATAATTTGGGGCTTACAGAAATACCACAAAGATGGTACAGAGTCCCTGTACACTGCTTGTCCAGGTCTCCTCATGTTGCACCTTATCTTACCCAGAAGATAATGATCAAAGCCACCATCTCCTGGGCATGGCCGTGTTCGCACTCACTGCTGTTAAGTAACTTACTGATGTTCACAGTTTTGCTGGGTGACCCAGTGACACCAGATTTCAAGGCTTTGTCCAATCCAGGACCCCATATTAAAAGTTGTCATGCTTCCCTCCTGTCCAACCTGGGTTGTATCTTTCAATCCTTGATGCTTCTTAAAAGAGTATGATATTTGCCAGTAATTGAGTTATGTGTTTTTGAGGAAAGTTCTGTATAAGCAAAGCTTTGCCCTTCTCTGCATTGTATCAGGCAGTAGATGGAGTTGATTTATTATTGGTGAGTTAATCTTCATCACTTGGTTATAATGGTAGCTGCCAAGCTTCCACTGTAAAGTTACTATTGCATCATTTATTTTATTTTTTTATGGTGCTGGAGTGTGAAACCAGAGGCTTTGTACTAATCTATATCCCCAGCCCTCTTTTCTTTTTTCCTTAGAAGCAGGTTTTTGCCAACTTGTCCTGGCTGGCCTCAAACTTGCAATCCTCCTGCCTCAGCCTAATTTAAAGGGTCCTTCATGCTGTTCAGTATATTCAAAGTTTGTTCCTTTATTGCTGAAGCATCTTCATTGCACAAGTAAACCACACTTTGTTTACTTCTTTATAAATTGATGGGTATTTGGTTTGCTTCCAGTTTGGGGCCTGACAATCTACCAGGCCTTGGTGATATCCTGTTGCACATGGCCTTGTCACAGAACACCAGTGTCAGGCAAGGGCGCCGCTGCCTGTGACCACAATGGATCAGGAAAGAAATAAGACTCAACTCAGACACACATAGAACACTGTCTGAACCTCGAAAAGGCCCCCGCCTCCTCCCGGCCTGGCTGAGCTGAGGGATTGCCACTCGGCTGATGGGCCAGCGTCAGCCTCCTTTTAGTGCTTCGACCTTTTAGTTAGGGCTCATTACTGTGGCCATCACAGCAGCTGTTTCCTAGCAGGGGCCAGCCTGCAACAAAGTGGCACTTCCCTGAACCCCTCCCCGCAAGAGTGGACACCAGCCCAAACCCCTGTGATCGCCTGGCAGTTCTTGGGGAAATGCCCTGCAGTTGTCTTGGCAAATTCTCTCCTGGCGCCTCACTCAACCTCGGATGTGTTCCCAGTGCTGGGCTGGGAGGGTGGGCAGCACACGCTGCGCTGCATAGTGACCTCTGCTGTTGTCTCCATCTGTTCTATGTCCCAGCCCCATCCATCTCTGCCTGATTTTTTAATGATTTCTTTTCCTAGGCACAAATTCAAGAAAGTATTAAAGTATATTCTTATATTCCCTTTCCTCTCTCTTACAAAAGACTATGTTTTTCTCCCAGCATTATGGAGAGCTCTGTCAGATGGAAGAACTTTCATTCTGCTTTTTAAAAACTGGTAAAACCCGTGGAACAGCAAGTTTACTGTTCTAACCCCTTGCGAAGGGTTCAGTGGCATTAAGCACATTCATGTTGTTGTACAACCAATCTCTGGGTGTCTCCCTCTTACAAAACAGAACCCTGTGTCTGTTATTGTTAAGTGTGAATTACATATAGCAAAATTAGCCTTTTGTTGTGTGAAATTCTGAGTTTTGAGAGCTACCATCATGTAACTGTCACATGGCAGGAGCAATTTCATTACCTCCCTGTCCTGTCACATCCCTTTGTGCTTAATCACTCCCCCGCCCACAGTGGCCACAGACATACTTCCGGCCCCGTGGTTTTCTTAGTCTACAATGGCACACAAGTGGAATCATTCATTCTTTTCATAGCAGCTGTATCACATACCATGAATGTGTCCTTGACCAAAAGTGTAGAGTGATTTTAAAGGAGATTTTTTCATATCTTTTTAAAAGCAGCAATTTTTCATATGAATTCTCTCATTCAACTCTTTCCCAAGCCTCTAAGTCAGGGATTCTCAAACTCCAGTGGTCATCAGGATGGCCAGGAAGTGGACTGCGGGCTCTGTCTGCAGACTGTCTGACTGCGAGGTCTGGGGTGGAGCCTGAGGCTCTGAATTCCTGTCATCTCAGGTCATGCTGCTGCTGGTGGCTCTGGTTCCCCCTTGGAGAAGCACAGCTCAGCACCCACACACACACCCCCTGCCCACACACATCCAAAGAGCACTTGAGAATCTGAGTTCAAAACAGCCGGTGTAGAGGATGAGTATTATGAAGATCTGTTACTCAGATTCTGCGGTTACTAAAATTAAGAGTATTCTTATCTACACAGTCTCTGACTCATGGTGATTCTATTCTAAGACTTTTCAGCTCTACCCTCGTGCAGTTTTTCATGTTCAGTAAATCATGTAAGATGGTCAACACTTTATTATCAATTAGACCTTGTGGTAGATGATTTTTTCCAGTTGTAGGTTAGTTAAGTGTCCTAAGTATATTTAAGGTAAGGTAAAGCAAAGCCAAACTATGATGTTCTTCAGGTGAAGTGTACTAAATGCATTTTTAATTAAAATTTTCATTTTATGGATTTATCAGGATGCCACTGTAAGTCAAGGAACATTGAGTGTGTATGTAACAGTGCACATACATACACATGCATATATACTTGAAGATTTTTCTGACTGTTTCTCTTTTGGATTTTTTCTAAAGCCTACCTGGAGAATTAGTACCACAAAGAAAACCTGATGGGACCTCTTCAGATTGTCACAAGCCGATTAATCTCCCAGCTGTGTCGTGGACAGAAGCCTCCAGCTTCCCCTCGAAGCAAGATTTGCCTAATAATGGCTCGTCCAAGTTCCAGTGAGTCATTCATAGGGCACCATCTCCTCCCCAGCACCCTGGGATGTTCCCGGTGTACCTGCAGTCCAAGTGGGGCTTCTGTGTTGAAGTAGGTATTGTGTAAGGCAGGGGATATAGCTCAGTGGTGCAGTGCCTGCTTGGCAAATGTGAGGTCCTGAGTTCAGTTCCCGGTACCCCACCCCTTCAAAAAAGTAGGTGTTGCACAGTGCTTTGGACAGAGCTGCCCTGTCCTTATTCTTTTTGGGCAAAGTCAGTGCTTGTCTCTTGGTACTCACGTTCTGTCCACTTGTTAGGACAGTATAGTGCTTCTCCCAAAATGTTTGCACTTTAACTGTGCACATATGATTTGGGAGTTTTTTTGGTTGCTTTGTGGTGCTGGGGATTAAGTCCAAGGAGACCAGCATTCTACTATTGACCTACACAACCAGCCCATGGGTGTTTTAAACCCATGCCCTCTCTGCAGGAGAGAAAGCTGGTGATTTTCCTTTAGAGCAATATGAGGTTCAGTTTTTTTTTGATGGACCAAAATCTTTGTACCTGACAAAACCCTGTCAGTTAACACATGCAGGAAGCAGAGGGACTAACCAGTTTTTATAATCCAATAATCCTTCGGTAGCCCGTTAGAGCTTCAGTATGGTATTGAAGAGTCAAGCCAAGCTCCTTTTTCTTAATTTTCAACTTTTGATAACTTTTCCTGACACTGTGAGTCTGTTCAGACATAAATGACTCCCCACTCTGCCCAGTCTTGGGGATGGAAAAGAAGCAAAAGCACCCACTTCCGCTCCAGAGTCGGTTAGTGGCGGGTCCAGAAATGCATGGCAGACTGGGGCCTCTGGTCTCTCACCACAGGCTGGGCCTCATGCCATGCCCATGGGTTTGCCTCCAGCAGCCAGAAAACGGTAGTGATAGGGGTAGTTTTTGTGGTCCTGCAGGTTGAGCCCAGGGCCTTGTGTGTGTTAGACAAGCACTACTCCTGAGCTGCCTCCCCAGCCCCGGAAAATAGTTCATACCTCATAACACCACTGTATCTTGTACCCTGTTCTCCTTGTTTGTAAAAGTTGCTTTTAGAAGGGTGCCTTAATAGAAGTCAGTCAGACCTGGGGTTTTGTCAGGAGGTGTTAGTTTTCCCATGGGCTAGAAAGATCACTGGGGCTGGTGATAGTTTTAGGAGTAAGCTTTGAAGTCTTTTTTTTTTTTTTTTTTGGTAGTAGCAGTCGAACTCAAGACCTCACAGTTGCCAGGTAGGCACTGTGTCACTGAGCTATATCCCCTTCCCAAACTTGGAGGTCTTTAGGGATGTTTTTGTATAGGTTGGACCCAGGCTTTATACAGATAGTTCCTGGAAAGATACATTTTCTTTTTCTTCCTTTTTACACTTTCTCATTATTAATGTGCAGTACTTGGGCCTTGTTCTTCCAGAGTATTAGTCCAGATTAGAAACTCTGATTACCAAGGATGGGTTTCTTTTTCCAACTTCCTCCTGGCTGGGCAGTTTTAGTCTTCAGATAGGCCTTAGTCTCTCACCTGTCTAGCTCTGAAAGAGCTGCACATAGGTGGGTCTTTGGCATGACTGGCCAGGTACTGGGTTGGTTCCGATGAAGACAGCCTTATGTCTGCACCATTTCCATTTCCTACACCTGATGGTGCCAGGAGTACAGCCCAGTGGGGTAGCTGGAGAGGACCCGGCGGTCTCTGCCTTTGTTCACAGGTCCACTGTAGGGCAAGGGTGGGCAAGGGACAAAAGACTGGGCTTTTACCAGTCTCTATCCCAGGTTGGGCACTGTGTCTAGCTCTGGTTCAGGAGGACCTAGAGGTTCCTATCCCTGCCTAGGGGCATCATACACATAAAAGAAACCAATGTGACCCCCTTACCAGTTCGGCATGCAAAAGAGGCCACATTCCCGGTAATATCTGAGTTCACTGTGTCTGAGCCCCATTTCACTGTCTTTCTTCCTTGTCCCCATTCTGCCTGCCATGGTCCTCCCAGGGACACTCATTATTCTTGGTTGGCCTTCCTGTCTGCTCTGTCACGGAGGAGTTCAGCTCTACCTTGGCTGAAACCTGTCATGTTCTAACACGAGTTGGCCACTCCTGAACATTACCACATCCAGGACAGCGCTGGGCCAGTACTTGCTTCATCCGTGTGAAGATGGAACAGGGAGTCTTTCCCCTCCTGGAAGCTCATACTCTTGCCACCTGCCCTGCCAGGTTCCCAGTGCATGCCTTGCACACAGGGCCCACAGGATGGCAAGGCCTGGGAGAGAAGAGTTGCTCCAGCCAAAGGCTGCAGACAGCCTAGTTCACTTCCCAAAAAAAACGATGGCAGCCCAGTCTCCTGTCAGCTCCAAGCCTGGTTCCTGATGCTGTCCTGGGATGTGCAGGGCAGTGGCTTCATTGGCCATCTGTGGTCCATGTGAGGTGCTTGCAGTTGAATCAGGGTGCAGAGGGCCTTTGCTAACGAGTGCTGCTGCCCCTGCTGCCCTGAGGGCTGCCTGCTGGTGGAGGACGTGAAGGCAAGCCATGTGACCATGAGTAGCCTTTGACACATCCTTCTCAGGCTCAGTCACCTTCTTGTATCCCAAGTCTGGTGATGCCTTGAGAAGATGCTTGACTCTTGTTGGAGTGTGAAAAAGAAAGTTTTGCCCACATTTGGGATAAGAGGCTTATTTCTGGAGTAGGTAGGACCTTTGGTCTGTGTGTTAGGAGAAGATGGGGCAGGTGGATTTGGAGAGGAGTTTGGGCCTTCAGAATTCAGTGGGTCCCAGCTTGGGCCTCACACGAATACCCAAGCTTGCTTTGTCTTGTATGAAGCAAGATGGATTCTTAGCCGTCATCCCTTTATAATCTGCACCAAACTCTGCTCTGAGGTGAGCACCACTGTGTACCTGAGAAAAGAATTCGTCATACAGAGGGTGGGAGGAAGAGCTAAGATTCTGAGGCTTAAAGGCACTGTAGGTGATGTGGTGTCTTCATGATAGAGGAGTGCCTTATATTTGTGTATCTAAAAGCATAATTTCATACAAGGTGAAGGATCAAATATAAACAGCTGTCATGGGTCTAAATATCCAAGTGGCATGCTGGACTGACGCGTCTCTCATTCTGTTTAGATATGGCAGATTTTCGGAAGTGCTTTGCAAGCGCCAAGCACATAGTCATCATCTCTGGAGCTGGCATTAGCGCCGAAAGTGGGATCCCCACGTTCCGAGGGGCTGGCGGCTACTGGAGAAAGTGGAAAGCCCAGGTTAGTAGCATTTCCAGGTCAGTCACGCCCTTCCGAGTGTGGCCACACCAGACAGACTCAGAACCTACACAGATGTGCAGAGGGAAAGCTTTGAAATCAACAGTGACCCTTCTGTTCTTTTGATTTTGGCATCCACACAAAGTCCCTGTAAGGAAGGTCAGAAATTTAAGCCAAGCTGTTACTTTCCTTAACTTCTAGCTGTGAATAGATTCCATTCATTCAAGTAAAAGAGAAATTTCTCCTAGTAATTGCATTCAAGATGAATCAGAGCCGAAAGCAGTGGCACACACCTGTACTTCCAGCTACTTGGAGGCAGGAAGATTGGGAGTTTGAGACCAACCTGGACAATTTAGCAAGACCTTGTCTCAGATTTTTTAGAAAAGGGCTGAGGATATAGCTCAGTGCTAAGCCACTTTCCCAGCATGTTGCCTGGCGTGTGCAAGGGTTCAGTCCCTAGAACTGTAAAAGAAAAAGAGAAGAAAAAAATGGAATCAGGAAATCTTAGCACAATTCATTATTTTTCTAAAAATAATTGAAATTAAATATGATGTATTTTCAAAGTTTCTGTGAAATGTTCACATTAAAAGTGAAATCTAATTGTTCAGGGCCTAGGGCTTAATGTTCATTTAATATGAATCTAAATATGTGTAGATACTGTTTTTCTTAATTCATTTTTTTTGTGTGTGGTACTCAGGATTGAACCCAGTTCCTTTGCACTGAGCAACATCTCCACCCTGTTTAATTTTTTATTTTGAGATAGGGCCTCACTAGGTTGCTAAGTTACCCAAGCTGGATTTGAACTTGCAGTCCTCCTGCCTTAGCCCCCTCCAGAGTGCTGAGATTATGGAAATGTGCCAACACATCTGGCTCACATTCAGTTTTTGAATGATACGTACACTAAAATCCACCAATTTTAACTGTATGACTTAGTGAGTTGTAGGAAATAGATACAGTTTTGTAGCCGCCACCATGACCGCAAGACAGGACTTTCTCTTTTTCTTCTTTTTGCAGTGCTAGGATAGAGCCCAGGGCTTGCACCTGCTGGGCAAGCAGTCTGCCACTGAGCTACACCTCCAACCTGAGATTATTTCTGTTTCTCCAGAATCTTCCATCTCAGTCTATCATCTCCATCTCCTCCTCTCCCTTTGGTCTGGAAAATCTTGTTCTGGAGAGCACAGAATGTTGTCTGTTTTATTCATCCTGCTGTTCCCAGCTCCCAGGACCTGGTACACTATAGGTGCATATAGGACATATTGAGTCCACGGGTCACTGTGTCACAGCTCTGAGCAGGAGGGAAGGGGTGCAAGGATGTGGGTCACCACAGCACTCAAGGTTTGCTCACAGAGGGAGGGCTGACAGCGTCACTGCTGGGGAAGGGCTTGACACACATCTTGTGTCCCCTGTGAATGGGACACTTGTCTGACAGAGCAAACATACTTCTCCCAATGCAGAGCTTACATGGAATAAAGCACACGCATGGATGTCATGTGCACAATATGCTGACTTTTGCAAGATGGAGACCCCCATGTTAACGTCACCACCTCTACAAGCCAGACACGGGACATTTCTATCCCTGGTTAAGGTTCTTTATGTCCTTCTTGTTGGTGGCTGGCCCCAAAGAGCTGGTGCTGTGCCCTTTGGCCAAGATGTGTCCACTGGGAGAGCTATTCTGTGGAACACACGTATTTTACTGATTCTGTTTGCAAATGTACTGCTTTTTATATGTGTGCAGGGGCAGTTGCACGTGTGCATACAGCTGCATGTGTTTGTGTACATGTAAGTATACAGGTGTAGTTTGTGTGTCATCTGTGTAGTCATGTGTGTTGTAGACAGTGTTATGTATAGAGTGTGTGGTTGTGATGGGTAGGCGTGCACTTGTGTGTGTGTGTGTGTGTGTGTGTGTGTGTAGTTCTGTGGATGTCATGGCTTGAGTTGTAAAACCCGAGCTTCCCAGTTGTAACCATGGTCTGTCCCTTGGGCATCTTGCATTTCACATTTTCCTGAATTGCCTCATAATGTGATCGATGGCTTTCGTCCATTTGGGGTTCTATGAGAAAGGGGCTGCTTTACCCTGTGCATAGCCGGCTCGAGGGCTTACCTGGCCTGTCTCACTCAGGTAACTAAGACCCACTTTTCCATCTCTTAGTCTGAACCGGGACCTCAGCTGGTCCCTCCCTGGGGACCTGAAGTGGCCACACCACAGACTCTGCCTCCCTGACCCCCGCGTCCCCTTCCCCACAGGAACTGGCCACCCCAGAGGCCTTTGCCCGCAACCCCTCACGGGTGTGGGAATTCTACCACTACCGCCGCACCGTCATCCTGACCAAGGAGCCCAACCCCGGGCACCACGCCATCGCCGAGTGTGAGGCCCGGCTGAGCAAGCAGGGCCGCCGGGTCGCGGTCATCACCCAGAACATCGACGAGCTGCACCGCAGGGCTGGCACCAAGAACCTGGTGGAGATCCACGGTGAGGGCAGCCGCGCTGTAAGACACATCTGCCAGCCGGACTAGGTGGTACAGCCTGGGAGGCCGAGTCAGGAGGCTTGCACGGTCCCGAGTGCGTGTGGTTTGTGCGCATGCTCAGCGAGGCTGGCTGGCTTTGCTGGGTTCAGGGCCAGCAGGTAACGAAAGCTGCACACTGCTCACTTGCAGCCCCACCCGCTCTTTAAATTTTTTTTTTAATTTTGAAGAAAAACAACCAATAGAAACTGGTACAGAATTTCCAAACAAGATAAGTGACAATGGTTAATACATTGCACGTTGTTATCCTCAAAGTAGTTGCTCAGCTTTCAAGCTATAGGCATGAAAAATGGATCAAACTGTATAAGCACAAACCTTTCTGTTCAATGAACTAATAGAAATTAATAGTATGTGTCATAAATATCTTGTGTTTATATATGTGTGTGTATATATGTATATATTTGTGTGTGTGTGTATATATATATGGTCTTTTTGCCTTTTCTCTTCTTATTTTCTCCTTTTTCCCATCCCACTTCTTTCCTTTTGAGCAGTTTCTTCCCCTTTCACAATATCTGTTTACAGTTTGGATCTTACTTACCTTTTCAGTTTTTTTTTTTTAACACTAGGGAGACAATATGATACTCATGTGAGTCTGATTTATTTCACTTATGACTATGGTCTCAGGTTGCCCCCATTTACCTATAAAAGCCTCAGGTTTATTTTTTTATAGCTGAGTAATACTCCATGATGAAGTAGTCCATCTGTGCTCCTGGATTCTCCTCCCGGCTCTGCCAGTCTGATGTTGGACTTTCTTAGTCTTAGCAAAAGACGTTAGTAGAAGAATGTCAGACCACAACCAGGCCTCGTTCTCCTCTGATTTCCCGTACATGTCCCCACCTTCTCTCAGCTCTCTGAACCCCACTTCTACCTTTGCAGTGGATCTACCTGCATGGGTCAGCTAACATTGCATCTGGTGGCTTCCTGTGCAACAGGAAGCTCCTCAGAAAATTAAGCTCTGCATGACCTCACCCGGCTTCTGTGCCCACCCCTGTGACAAACACTGCTGCAGGAGCAATAGGGTGCTGGATTGCAGCTGCTGGGACCTGTGGCCAAGCTTGTATTTGAAATGTGGGTGACAGCTCCATTGGCTCAATATGGGATAGAGGAGAAATAACTCCCCAAAGAAGGAGGAGCAGACAAGATGAGAGTCCATTGCTCTCAGTGTGTGAAGCCCTCAACCCCACCCTGGGCACATGGAAGCTAAATAAACTGTGGCTGCCATTAATACTTTAGCTTAGCAAATGGATTCTAGTATTAGCAATTCCTGATTTATTAGTTAATTGCTTATTCCTTGAGCTGATTCATATAGAAGATTCAAGCCATTGAAACTTTACATCTTGCCCTTAGCTTTAGGTCACATTTCATCTTCCCTATTGACCACATCAGTTCCATCTGAAGATTCCTTTGAGGCAATTTGAGAGCACACAGGAGAGTTGGTAATTTTCCTCCAGATTACAAGATCCTCGAGGGCATTTGCTCTTGGCTGGCTCCGTAGAGCAGTGTGCCTTTATATTTCCTGTGATGAGCAGGGGAAGCCCACTTGCCAAAATGATTGTGTGAGACCTAAAGTATTTTGTATTCTGTGTTGGTCAGCTTTCTGTTACTATAATGAAATTCTGAAGATAATCACAAAGAGAAAACGTTAACTTCAGCTCACAGTTTTGGAGGTTCTGGTCCATGGTCAGGCAGCGCCTCATGGCAGGAAGAAGCAGGATGCTCACCTCGTGGTGCCTGGGAAGCAGAGGGAGGAAGTGGAGGGGCCAGGTCCCACTATCCCACTTCAAGGGCACAGCCCATGCAATCAGAAGACTTCCAACTGGACCTCCTCACCAAAGGCTCTGCCGCCTCCCAAGAGCACCACACTGAGGGCCCTTGGGAACAAACGGGCCTCTGGGGGAACTTCCAGCTCCGAACTATTGCATACTTGAGGTGATTGCTCTTGATTGTACTAAACTCTGGACCTGCTTACTGTGTGTTTTTCAGGTACCATATTTAAAACTCGTTGTACTTCTTGTGGATCTGTGGTTGAGAATTATAAGAACCCAATTTGTCCAGCTTTATCAGGAAAGGGGTAACTATCCTGCAGTACAAAATAAATGCATGTTGCTTCTTTTTTAAGTTGAACAGACATGTAGGAAATGGAACATTTATTGGCGATTCCCAGGCATATTTATGAGAAATAGGAGTAGGTACAGTTCACATATAGAAGAAATGCCAAACTATGTGTGATCCTCCCAACTCACTGATTTAAACATATGCACTGTACTTACTCCATGTTTATGTATCAGTATATTAATTGAAATACCCAAAGAAAAAAATTTTAAAGTTAATAGTATCAGAGATTATAAAGAACTTGTATTTCTTCCTTATGTCATTCTGAACTTTCCAATATTTTTATCATGAATATGGACTGTTCTTAGAATTAACACAAGTAATAGATTCAGACTATGGGGAGAAGATCTAATGGACCATGTTGGAACCATATAATTATATAAGTGGCTTGTTAGCATCTTGTCACCTCAGAAGACTCAAATGATGCTGAAGTGGAATTATCATGAGATCCCCTTAGTACTCCTGATCATGTCCCTTCCCCCCAGGGTCCCCACTTAAAGTAAAACCACTGGTCATTCTTTGGACTCTATCCTTCTAGTACCCTTCAAAATTAGCACTCACTAGTTAGGAGTTTCTGCCATGTGCTGTCAGTGTTATCAGTTCTGCTATTTCTTTGTTCTTAGATTATACCAATGGCATTTTTTTCTTTTCTGATATTATTTATTTCAGTGCTCCCGAACCTGAAGCTGAGGATATCAAAATCCCACTTGAAGAACTTCCCCGGTAGGTTAAAAAAAAAAACTGCATTTGGTGTTCTAGATTGCAAAGAAGGAGAATTGGGATTCAAAAACTAAACATTTATCAGTGAGCTACCTCTTCATTTAAATCCATAGAGACACAAATGCAGAAACCAGCCCTGACCCAGGAGGCCAAGGGTGAAAGGACAAAAGATGAACCAAATGAACATCTTTCAAGTCTTGCTATGTTGGCTAGGCTGGTCATGAACTCCAAGGCTCAAGTGATCCTCCTGCCTCAGCCTCCCAGGTAGCTGGAGCTACTAGTACATCCCACAGCACCCAGCTCCAGGCCAATTTTGTTTTGTGCTCTGGCTGATGGTCTGAGGTCTGGAAAGTTCCTGAGGCTAATATGTGACAGCAGGTTTTCCAGTGCACAGAAAGCACAGAGGCTGGCTTCTTGCAGTTAGGGGAAATGTTAACTCCTGGTTTCTTCTTCTTTCTCCTTTTTTTTTCCTTCTCCAGAGAAACAGTAAAGGTTATACAAGGGACCAAATAGAGTTTTTTGTAGATTAAAAAAAAAAACAACCTAGAAAGATTTTTATGTTAGTTTTTCAAAACTACATTTTGAAACAATACGTCTGAACTGGGTATGGTGGCTCATGCCTCTAATTCCAGTGCTTAGGAGGCTGAGGCAGGGTCAGCCTGAGTTACATAGTTCAAGACCAGCCTGAACTGTATAGCAAGACCCTGTCCAGAAAAAAAAAATGGAAAAAGGAAAGAAGGAACAAAGAAGAGAGAGAGAGAGAGAGAGAGAGACCTTCTAGAAAGTATTTCATAGAGTAGCTTAGTCTATAAAGGATATTTAGGCTTTACTTAGGAAAAAAGATGTCGTGTTCAAATATGTAAGGAAACATTAGATTAAGCAAAGTTAAAATATGTTTGCTTTGCTGTAGGACTTCCCAGACTGTTTAGTGTACTGTTATTGGCCAGCTTTCCCACTGCAGGGACAAAACACCTGACACCCACAATTTAAAGGACAGCTTTGTGTTAGCTCACAGTACCAGAGGGTTCAGTCCATGGTAGACTGGCTCCATGAGTGGAGCATCATGGTGGAAGGGTGTGCCAGAGCAGAGCTGCTCACTTCCTGGTGGCGGGGATGCAGAGCACAGGGGAAAACCCCCAGCTATACCTCCCAAAGGCCCCCTGTGACCCCCTTCCACCTGGACCTCACCTCCACCTGGAACCCACCTCCAAATAGCTCCTTTAGCTGTAAACATCAGGAATTAATCTACTGATGAGTACAGTGTCCTCACAAGCCATTTACCTTTCCAGAGTCTCTTAGCAGTCAGTTTGACAATTAAGATTAACTGGCACAGCCAGGGATGGTGGCTCACACCTATATCTCCAGAACTCTGGGAGACTAAGGTAGGAAAATCCCAAATTCAAGCCCGGCCTGGACAACTTAGAAAATTAGCATGACTGTATCTCAAAAAACAAAAATAAATAATTTAAAAAGCTGGGAATGTGGCACAGTATAAAATCCCTGGGTTCAGTCTCCAGTAACAAAAGCAAATAGCAACAACAACCCAGGCACAATGTTATAGTACTGCTTTCTGAAAAGTGAAGTATAATGTGTTAATATTTCTCTATATTATTTTAACCACGCGATACATTGTTTTTTTTATACGAGTTTCATTCCTAAATTCTGAAGTTTCGGTCTGAGAGAACAGGGAGCCCTGGGGTTTCCCGAGTGGGACATGAGTGATGACAGTGGCATCTGGGGAGATGAGTTTAGGAAGCACAGCTATAAAGACGCCACCTGGAGGCCGGATGGAGCCAGACAGACTTTGAGTCTTGGCCGCTGAGGACCCCACTGTGGAAGGGCTGCGGGGAGCCAAGGGGGCGGTCAGGTCACTGAGGTAGCGAGCAGGGTGCAGGATGGATCAGAGGCCTGGCCTGGGCGGGCCCTACCCTTCTTCCAGGCGTCCTGCAAACTGGCCCAGGTGGGTTAACCATCCTGTCCCTCCAGGTGCGAAGTGGCCGGGTGCGGGGGCTTGGTGCGACCCCACGTGGTGTGGTTTGGAGAAAACCTGGACCCTGCGGTTCAGGAGGAGGCTTCCCGAGAGCTGGAGCGCTGTGACTTGTGTCTAGTGGTAGGTGCCGCCTTCCGCAGCGCCCGGGCTTTTCCCAAACGGTGCAGCTTGCTGTGGGCGCCTCTGTTCCGCCCCTGCCACTCCTCCTCTCTCCGCTCCTTCTCCCTCCTTCTCCCTCATGCTTCCTCCTTCTGCCCTTTGCCCTTTGTTTCCTGAAAAACCGGCGTGGAGAAGTATCCTGGCTCCCACAGAAAAACCAAGAACTGTAATCGCTCTCAGGCATGGGACTGTGCACGACTTTCTCGAGCATGTTAAAACCTCACCCACCAAGGGAAAAAGCCTGTTGATGGTTCAGATTTTACACACAATACATGCTCACTGTTCACTTTTATTGATGAATACAAAAATTTCAAATCATCTAAATTAGGAACCATCCATGATTCTACCATCTAGGGAGAGTCAAAAAGCATCCATGATTCTACCATCTAGAAATAGGCACTCACTGTAGACCACTTGGACTGCTCTCCTTGAATACAGATTTTTACATATTTTATTATATATATGCTATTATTTTATATATATGCTAACAGTGGTTGCTGTGGGGTAGAAGGGTCGTGAGTATCATGCATGTTTTTCTTTGTATTCCTTAAAAAAGAAAGAACATGGATGGTTTGTAGAACTTCAAAGAGGAGACACTAAAACAGAACTTCCCCTCAGACAACTGCCTGGTCACCTCTCTTCCCCGCTGTCCGCCTGCACAGCCCTCCTTCTGTGTCAGACATTCTTCCCAAAGTCTAGTGACTGGCCTGAAGGCCACTTCTTAATGTCCCTTCCTGCTTGGCCCTAGTGCGCTGTCTGCATACATAGACTGCCTGGGTTTGTAGTTTTTTCCCCCCCTCAAAAACTGTTTCTTCTCCCCACAGAGCAGTCATTGTGTGTTCCGTGTTTGCCTCCTAGGTGGGGACTTCCTCTGTGGTCTACCCAGCTGCAATGTTCGCCCCCCAGGTGGCAGCCAGGGGAGTGCCAGTGGCCGAATTTAACACGGAGACCACCCCAGCCACCGGCAGGTTCAGGTACAGCCATGCGGTGGAGGGGGGCAGAGGGCGGCTCAGACAGGTCCCCTCGCAGGCAGGGGGCCGGCTTCGGGCAGGAGCAGAGTGCTTACTGCAGACTGGAGCGGCTGTGGCTTTCCACACAGGAGTTGCCGTAGGGTTTAGATTTTTCATATTCTGAAAGCTCTTTGATTCTTGAGACGTCTTTTATGTGTAGCTTTCACAAGAACATTTGTGCTCCTGAGCACCCTGTGCCCGTCCTTTGCCCCATCCGTGGGGACACCGTGGATCAGTAGAGAGCGCGCTTTTAAGTCTCCTTCCAGGCTTCCTATGTGCCTTTACCTTTGGTTTGCTGTTTATTCTCCTCCCTGTTTTCTTTTTTCTTTTTTCCTCACCCCCAGTATCTTGTCTTCACTTTTAATTCTTGCCAGTTTGCTTGATTCCTTTCTAGAATAAGGTGGAATATAAGTAAGTAGTAAATAGAAACAAAACACAAGGTTTCAGTGAAACTCAATGTCATCTAGTCAGTAGTTCCCACCTTGACAATAATGATGCCCCTGGGCTGCCTCACGCAGTTTTCACCACATCGGCCTGAGTGCCATGATCTTTGTAAGCTTCCTTGGTGGTTTTGCCGCATGACCCAGGCGCGAACTGCAGCTCTGGGCCTCCCTGGGGTTAGAACGCACACCACAGACCCTCGCCAGTGAGACTCCTGACTGCGGCCCTGGTGTTCTGCCCATGCGCCTTTGATCAGTACAGCCAGGGTTCTCGGTCCAGAGTTCTTCATTCGTGTGTAATTCCTCAGGACCAGGAAGACTTCTTTATAAAAGGGTCTCCTGTGCACAGCTTATCCTCCAAAAACTATAGGTCATCGTTTAAATACATAAATAAAAGACCTAATTAAATGGAAGTATATCCCATGTGTGTGGATTGAACCAATTTATTTATATATTATTATTATTATTATTATTATTTTGTCTTTTTGAGACAGGGTCTCTGTGTGCAGTTCAGGCTGGCCTTGAGTTCATTTTGTAGCCCAGGCTGGTCTCGAATTTGAGGCAATCCTTCTGTCTCAGCCTCTTGAGTGCTGGGATTACAGGCGTGCACCACCATGCCCAGGTCAATTTAATATTTTTTAAATGGCAGCCTTCTCCATACTCATCTATAGGTTCAATCCAGTCTCTGTCAAGATCGCACTTGCCTTTTTGCAGAAATTGACAAAGTGGTCCTAAAATTTATATGGAAATTCAAGGAACCCAGAATAGCCAAAGCAGAAAGAAGAAATTTGGAGAACTCACACTTCTCAATTTTGAAACTTCTTGCAGAGTTGCTTTAGTTAAGACAGTGTAGTACTGGTGTATGGACAAATGTATAAGATTAGTGGAGGAGGACTGAGAATCCAATGATGCACCCTCTCATCTGTGCTCAACTGATTTGGGGAAAGATTTTCAAGACCATTCAGTGTCTGTGGTGGGTCACAGACCTAAATGCACAAGTCAAAACCATGAAATTCTTAAAAGAGAATGTAGGAGTAAATCTTCATAACCTTAGATTAATGTTTAAAAATTTAGCCAAAAGCATAAGAAAAATGGGTAAGTTGAACTTTATCAAAATTAAGATGGGTTCCATCCACAGTGTGAAAAAGCAACCCACAGAATTAGAGAAAAGATTGGTAAGTCTAATACATAATAGGAGATGTGGGTATCTAGGATACATAAACAATAAACAACTCTTACAATTCAAAAGGCAATGTGTGGGCCCAGGATGTAGCTCAGTGACACAGTGCCTGCCTGGCAAGCATGGTCTCTGAGTTCGATTCCTGGTAATAACAACAACAAAGACAAAGACAGTGTACTTAAAAAATGGGCCAAAAAATTTGAAAAGACATTTCTCTAAATATATGCATGTGGCCATAATAAGATACGATTTCATAACCAGAATGACTATAACTTTAAAAAGAAAAAAAGAGGCCCCTTCCCGAGGTCATGATGGGCAGCAAGATGGCATCTGCCAGCCGGGTCGTCCCAGTAGTCAAGCCACATACTCCATTAGTAAGGTTCCCTGACGGAAGAGGCAACCCTAAACCCAGCATATCAGGATCCTTGAGGTCAGCAGGGGTCCTGTCTCAGTCTTCCGTGACTTCACAGCCTTGGGGAGTAAATCACCAGAGCTGCTAATGCATCCAGGTCCTCCAGGCACTGCAGAAATACTAAAAATGCTACCTCAGAAATACAGAAGGAAACTAATATCTCAAGAGGAAATGGAGTTTATCCCACGTGGAGGTCCAGATTAATGATTGTGGCTGCTGTTTGTCATCAGACAAAAGAATTATCTTTATAGTGAAGGACTTCCAGAATGGAGTCCAGTTGTTCTTTTATGTTTTGTTTGGTTTTAGTACCAGGAATTAAACTCAGTACCTTGAGCTTGCCAGGCAGGCAGTTATGCTGCTGAGCTATATCCCCGGCCCAAGACTTTTAGAATGACATGAAAAGTTGTATATTAAACAGCCTTAATAAATATTCTGCAAAAAGAAAAAAAAATACAGAAAATTTAGATGGATACTTTGATCTTCTAATTTGTATATCTTGGTCAACTTCTCTACAAGTTTATCTAATTGTTTATATACTTTGTACTTATTAAAGTATACATTTGCAAGTGTTAGCCTATTAATTTACTCTTGATTTTCAAGTAATACTAATGACAAACTAGGAAAAGCACAGAATGTCTAGTGAGTAAACTAAAGATTTCCTATGATCGCATTTTTCTTTCTGATTCTGTTTAGAAATAGAAAAAAACTTACTAGATATAATTACTGCATTAGGGAAGTGGTTTTCCTGAAATTAGAAGAGGATCAGTAAAATAACATCAACGTCGTTCCTAATTCTGTAACATTTTCTCATTCACAAGGTTACTGGAGTAAACTGGCTTAAGCATATGCTATTGTAAAGGATAAGTGTATAACTGATGACTGGGATGGAAACCTGGGAGACAATTTTTAAAAATGTACTTGTAACCTTGATTCAGGAAAAAAAATCAGTATAAAATGGAAAATAAGGGATCAAAATGAATATAGATAGTAATAAAAGTTTCACTATAAAATGCAAAAAAAAAATATACCAAGTGTTGGTGAAGTCAGTGGAACCCTCATACAGTGCTGGTGGGAATGTATAACACTGCAGGCACTTTTGAAAAGAATCTGACACTTAACTATAAAGTTATGGTATGACCCAATAATCCTACCCTTTGGTATCTAGTCCTAGAAATGAAAACATATGTCTACACAGCAAATTATACATGAATGTTCATAGGAGCATTATTCATAGAAAAAATGGAAAAAACCCAAATGTCCTTCAACTGATGAATGGATGAACAAAGTTTGGTGAATGCAATAGGATGGTTTTCAGCCATACAAAGAACCTAGTACTGATAGAGGCGATGGCATGAATGACCCTTGAAAATAGTATATCGATTGGAAGGAGACAGTCAGAAAAAAACCTTAAATATGGTTTGGTTCCTCTTACAGGAAATACCTAAAATAGAGAAACCAATAATCAATATTAGTGGCTGTTTGAGGGTAAGAGTAGAGAGTAATGAGGAATGAGTTCTGACGGACATAGGTTTTCCCCTTGGGTTGATGACCACGCACTGAATTGATTGCGTGATGATTTCTACAACTCTGAATATACCCAAAACAAAACAAAAACTCACTGAATTGTGTGTGGGGTGTGTGTGTGTGTGTGTGTGTGTGTGTGGTACTGGGGATTGAACCTATGGGCATTCAATCACTGAGTTACATCTCCAGCCCTTTTTATTTTTTAAGTTTTGAGACAGTGTCTTGCCAGGCTGCCCAGGCTGACCTTGAACTTGCAATCGTCCTGTCTCAGACGATTGCAAAGAGACTCCTTGAGTCTCTTTGATTCTAGACATGTACCACCACAGCTGGCAAGTTATGCATTTTAAATGGGTGGACTGTGTATGAATTAAACCTCAATAAAGCAGTTATTTTTAAATTAAATCACCTTCTGACTTGTCCATTGGAAAATGAACATTAGGCCACCCCTAATCTTCACTGTGGCGCATTTTTGTAGCAGCTGGGCTGTTCAGCATCATTAAGCATAATGATGTATAGGGCAGGTTACATTTCTGCAGCAAACCATGAGCTGCCTCACCGACCCAGGGCTTCTAGTGTAGTTTATTTCCAGCTATTGATCTGCGGTTCATCCTTAACCACTATAAAGAATTAAAACAAATGATCATTATAGAAAAATAGATGCAGATAGGGAAAGGAAGAAAGTAAACTTGAATTTCCATAGTTAAGACTAGGATTGGCCTGTCACGCTGTGGATGGACTGGTCATGTCAATTTCCACCGCGTGTGGTGACCTGGTCTCTACATGAAGGATACTGGATGTGACAGTGTTTCCTGCAAGTAAAGAAGAGACTGGCCTGCAGTACATATTATCACACAAGCCCAGCCTCTGGAAACCACAGACCTGCTTTAGCTGCTGATTTTTAACCAGGATTCTAAGGCTTTGTGCTGTCTTGAAGACCTGCAATGGCTGCTTTCAGATCAACAGGCTACTGCTAGTGAGAAACTTAAGCTGCCTGTAGACTCCAAGAACCACCCCACATTTGAAGGTTTCTTTGAGGAGCAGCTAGAACTACCTGTCCCACTAAGCCACAAGCTTGTCCTGGATAAGGGGAACTGATCAGGGAGTCAGCAGGATTTTACCCAGGAGTTGTCAGAGCTGCTGTTTCTTTGCTTGCTTGCTTGCTTATTTGTTTGTTTGTTTATTTATTTATTTATTTATTTTGGCAGAGTCTCACTATGTAGTTCAGGCTGGCCTTGAACTTACTGATGTAGCCCAGGCTGGCCTCGAACTCACAACAGACATCCTACCTCTGCCTCCCGAGTGCTGGGATTACAGGCGTGTACTATGACTCCCAGTTAAAACTGCTGTTTAGAAGAGGTGCCTGTGCTCATCTCATCCTACTCAGTTTTTCACATGGGTGAGGGAAACCCGCTCACACAGGACTGAGTGACTTGTTCAAATGCTCAGTTTAACAAATGCAGAATTTTCTCTTACAGTGCATGCATAATGAATTTTGAACTTGAACTTCAGGACAGGGATCAGCTAACGACTGTCTGTGAACCAAAATGGCCAACGGCCTGCGATTGTAAATTAGGTTTACTGGAACACAGTCACGTCATAGGCCATCAGTTGTCCGGGCTGCTTTTACCCTGGAGTGACAGAGTGTGCAGCAGAGAGAGATGGCATGGCCTGCGAAGTGACAATAGTCACTGTGTGATATTTCACAGAAAAATCTTACCAACCCTTGCCGTCTAGATTAATGAGAAAAAAGAAAAGTGGGTAACATTCCCTGCAACTTTTAAACTGATTGAACATCAGGACCTTGCGTTGGCCAGGCAGGCGCTGTGCCGCTGAGCTGTATCCTGGGCCCCAGCCTGAGTTTTTTTAACCTATTCAGTTATCTGGAGTGCTGCCTGCATTTTAAACCTGGATCTCACAAGGCTCCTCAGGCCTTGCGCAAGTTGTTTAGATTCTTTGTCCCAGTTCTAATTTAGACACAGAGCCATAGGATTCACCTCCCACAGATGTGCGTTGGTATTACGGAGGCATGAATGAGTTCCAGTTTGGATTTTGTCATTTTTCTGAATCCTGAATGGTTGTCTTAGATAATTGCTTCATGGTAAATCCTAGCCATTGTCCGATTTCACCCTCAGTATTATAACTGATTCTCAGTGGTTCAAGGCTCAGTGGTTCCTGAGGATTTGTATGTGACTGAGTCCCAGCTGGGTGAGGGTGTCCCCAGCACCTGGCTCCAGGACCCACAGCCACCATGTTATCTTTGATGCTCTCTGATCTGTGGAACTGAACTGATGTCTACTGCTCTTTTAAGACTTGGCCAAGTGATGTGTCGTATCTAATGGGCTGTCTGCTGAGACTTCTGTCTTTGTTGAAAGCAAGAATGAAACTGCCTTCCTGCCTGAGGATGGGTTCCCAGCCTTGAGAAACCACTTGCTTTCTCAGGTCTGCAGTATCTGACCCTGGGTGATTTTACACTTCGAGGCACCAGTGTAAAACTGGAGACCTGTGAGGGTTCTGGGTTTCTTTTGTGAATGGAAAGGGGCACTTGGAAGTCATTTTCTGAGGAAGAAGCGTATGTGGAAGCTGGGGATCTGGGAATCCCCTAGAAGTGCTCTGTGCCTGCTGGGATTCTCAGAGAACCGCTGTCTGGACACTGAGTGTCCTCCTGATCTGTGGTCAGCAGATTGAGAGTGGCAGAGGCATGAAGTGCTGTTAAGTCAGGGACATCCGCGGAGGGCACACCGGGAGGACAGAGTGTTTGTAGGCTAAGGCTTTCACCACTTGTACTGTATCCATATGAATAACAGGAATGATGAATTACACCGAGGAAATAGCTGTTCACTCTTGGTTTTCTTATTAATAATATGCTAAAAAAAAAAAAAAGTCCTGTGCTTTTTCTTAGTCACAGAACCTTTCCCCCATCCTAAGTGTTTTTTCGCTGAAGGAAACAAGCCACTGAGTTTGTCCCTTCCCTCCCCTTCCTCTCTCTTTGCTCCTTCCTTCCTGGTCATGTGGCACAGTGGACAGGCTGAGGGACCTGTTTACCCAGCTGGAATCTGCCTGGTCTAGCTGCTGTGTGAGCTTTTCCCTCCTGTCTTGAGTACCTTTGAGTGCTGTTTTAATGTCTGTAGGTGTGCGTGTGTATTTTGAATTGTAAATGGAAAAGTTAGAGTTGAGTATCTTTACGGGGTGCAAGGCAATGTTGTTTTCTGAATACAATGAAATCAAGCTAATTGGCATATCTGTTTAATATGATACGGTGATATGATATCAGAACCTCTAAGTGATATGGAAAATATAACTGTAACGGCCAGCCTGCTTGCTGTTTGATACACTGAGTCTGTGTTCGCTAAAACTGAAGAATGAACTCTAGGAACAACAGAGCTTAAGAGTAGAAAACTTTACTGAGGGACAGAAAGCTCCTGCCTGAGAAGGACTAGAGGGGACACCCAGAAAGTGGGTTGCCTGAGGACCCCCACTTCTTAGGGGAAATTTTATGGGGCTCAACTACATGGGTATGTGGGTTACAGCTATGATCAACCAATAAGTCTATGTCTAGCTGCTTCGGTAATACTGATCCAGCGGGAAAGGAGGCAGCAGTCAGGCATGGAGAGAACAAAGAACCTCTCAGGTAGGTGAGGGACCTGGGGACTAGGTTGCCCACTGAAGTGACTGACATCTAGCTAGACTTTGTTAGATCAGGTGTTGTCACCGATCTCACCCCTTGGCTTGGTCCTTCTGTCTTTATCTTGAGACTTGGTCTCCAACTGCTGTGTCTGTGTCCAGGTGTGTCTATATACATATATACGTATATATTTCCATTATAAGTCTGGCAGTTCAATCACAAAATATACTTTAAAATCGTGCCTACTCTACTCATTAAATTAAATTAAAAAGTTATTTTGGAGATGGTGCCTCACTATGTAGTTCAAGTTGGCCTCGAACTTACAGTGACCCTCCTGCTTTAGCCCCCCAAGAGCTGGAATTACGGGTGTACATCACTACCCCAGGAAAGTATTTAACTGTCCTAAAATTCTAACCAACTGCTTCTTTAAGTGCCCTTAGTCACCATGGTGGAGGAGTTGTTAACACTACTGAAGTGAGCACAATAGTCAAGACACTGGATTGTGAGAATCTAGACTTCCTTGGGTACTGCCTAAGAAATCTGGGACTTGTGTGCGCCTCCTGCTGACTTACAGCTCCTAACTGCTGTACGTGGTCCTTCCGTTTAGGTTTCATTTCGAGGGACCTTGTGGGACAACTCTTCCCGAGGCCCTTGCTCGTCATGAAACTGAAACTGTTTAAGTGTCCCGGGAAAAGAAGGAAGAACTGGGCCACAAACAGGAGAAACAGTCTGTGGACGGTGAGCTGCTGCGGACCAGATGACCTAAAACACTCCGCTTTCTGGGCTGGAATCCAGCGACTGCCGAGTTAGTGGGCCTGGAAGGATCCGTGACCTCCAAAGCTGATGCGTGTTCCTTACCTACTGAAATGCAAGTGTCTTATACTTGTGTGTGCTTACTGGGAGGGATAAATCTGTAATGAGGTTGTCTTTAAAACATTAATTATCCTGATGTATTTTTCTCTTTGGAAAAGATAGAAGGGTAAAAACCTGGCATTTAATCCTGATTTCTGCACTTGTGTTGATGCAAAATGGTATCACTATCTACAGTAGGAAACTTATTATATAAAGATGTTACCCCAAGGGATATCTTTTTAAGGGCCTCTTTTCAGTGTGTACTTTGTTTGGCTGCCTTACCTCGAAGAACATGCAGTGATTTACAAGAACTCATGGAAGGAAGGAAGGAGGGAGGGAGGGAAGGAAGGAAGGAAGGAAGGAAAGGAAGGGAGGGAGGGAGGAACAGGGTTGAAAACCAGGATGAGAAAAAACAATGCAAATAAGTGGATCACTCAAAGATCAACATACGTGTCAGGTCAGTCTGTCATTTTAATAAACCCAAAGGTCCTTTGCATACGGGTAACCAGCCAAGTACCCTGGGGGCTTGATTCCCATGCTGGGGGAAGGTCAAGGGTTGTGCGCCCAGACACAGCTTTAGAGCAGACTGAACTACCACGTACTTTCAGTGTCTCCATCCCTGGCTTCTTCAAGTCGACTGTAAATACTGCCCTAGAATCAGTGGTGGAAGGTGGCAGGCTGTCTCAGGGAGCTTGGGCACCTTTCTGAGTTGTAGTTTCTATCTGACCATGACCCAGAAGTTACAGACTTGTTTGGGTACCAGCAGCTTGGTTCTGTTCTTTTCTTTTCTTTCTCCTTCCTTCCTCTTTTTCTTTTCTTTTTTCTTGCTTTTCTCCCCTTCCCCTCCCTTCCTTCCTTTCTGTACCAGGGATCAAACTGACCACTACCACGTGCTTTCCAGGAAGGTGATTATGCCACTGAGCTAAATCCTCAGCTCTTGTGTTTTCTTGTTTTTGATCTTTTTAAGACAGGGTCTCACTGTGCAGCTCAGGCTGGCCTCAAACTCACAGTGATTGTCCTGCTTCAGCCTCCGGAATGCTGAATTACATGTGTGCAACACCACACCACACCCAACTGTTCTTGTTTTGTCATTACTGTTCAAATTTGGTTTTGTCCTTTTTAGAGTGGGAATTGATAAATGATAATAAGCAAGACCTGGGCCTCACTCTAAAGTCCCAGAACGGTTGAACAACCACCCTGTACACTATTGTACAATGTGAAAGCTACAGTATAAGAAGTTTGTGCAAGATTCAGAGAAAGAGAAAAGTGCAATTAGAAGACAGGCAGAGTGGTAATGGGGTAGGTGAATTCAATGGGGTAGGTGCTTGAATGCAGCCTCTCCAGTGGAAGGTTTTGAAGTGTAAATATGAGCTCTACATGGAAACCTGCACATCACTAGACGCAACAGCGCTACCAGTGTGTGGGGAGTGTGAAACAGCCTGGTGTGTGCAGAGAACCGCAGATCATTTAGCATACATAATAGGGTGGGGGGGATGGTACCACGGAAAATCTACTTCGAGGGAGTAGCGCGGGCGCGCGCGCGCACACACACACACACACACACACACACACACGGGGTGCACTGGTAAGGGAGATGTCATTCTTTCCGCAGATACTCAGCACTGGCCACGGGGCAGCCACGGATCCAGGTCACCGGGTCAGTCGGGATGAGGGTTCCCCCACAGCGCCCGCACAGCTCCCGCGACAACCGAGTCGGACCGCACGGAGGGCGCAGTCCGGTGCCGAGGCCTCCGGCCGGCGCAGAAGGGCAGCGAAGCCCTCCCGGGAGACTAGGAGCTCGAGTGGGTGGAGCCATGGCACAGTGACGGGCCGGCGATTACAGGGCGTCAGGGCACCGGCAGGCAGCCCCGACACCCGGGCCAGTGGCGGCCTCCCGCCCGAGAGGGCGGAGCGACAGCTCCAATTTGGTGAGCCGGGCAGAAGAGAGTGCGCTCCAGGTCCAAGGCCACGCCCCCTGCTCGCTCTGCGCACGCGCTGCCGCCTATCCTCAGCCTCCGAACCTGCAGGCGGCGATGAAATCCTGTGGCGCGAGCTCGTGAGCGTCGCACTGTTTACAACTGCTTCCGGGTCAGAGGTCAGATGTTCCAGCGTGTCTCACACCATGGTGCAGCTCCGGCCGCGTGCGTCTCGTACTCCCGCGTCGGCGGAGGCGATGGTCGACGAGGGCCAGCCAGCCTCGGAGGAGGAGGCGGAGCACGGTCTGCTGCTCGGGCAGCCCAGCAGCGGTGCGGCCGCGGAGCCCCTGGAGGAAGATGAGGAGGGGGATGATGAGTTTGACGACGAGGCCCCGGAGGAGCTGACTTTCGCCAGCGCCCAGGCGGAGGCGAGAGAAGAGGAGCGGCGAGTGCGCGAGACCGTGCGCAGGTGCGGAGCCCGCGGCCGGCGGGGAGAGCGGCCCGCGCCAACCGGCCGAGGCCTTCGCACTCACTTGTTACCCCACCTCCAGGGACAAGACGCTCCTGAAGGAGAAGCGGAAGCGACGCGAGGAGCTTTTCATCGAACAAAAGGTTAGCGGGCGGGGGCATCCGCGCCTTCGGACTCCCCGGGCCGGGCTAGGAGTCCCGTGTTTGAGGCCGCTGGGCGAGTGGGACTCGGTGTGTCCACGTCATTCATGTTTGAGAAAGAGGCCCGCGCCCCTTCTTGTCCACCCATTGAAAATGGGAGAGAAGAATTGTGACTCAATGACAGCAGCTAGGGTACAGCTCTGACTCTCAGCGGTAGACTCTACATTTAGCCTCATTGCTTTCACAGAAGTTTTTTTTTAATTTAACCCGAAAGTAGGTGGCTGTGAGGTAAGATGACCTGTAAAGTTGACCACTGTATACACAAAGGTGTGATCGCTTTGCCTCGCACACTTGCCACAGGGCCTTGACTTCGTAACAGTGACCTGAGAGTTAGAAACTTTCGGACACCCTTCCGGCTTTTCACCCGGCTTCCAGGTGTGGGAGAGCGTCTGCGTTTTGTGGCCCCAGTCTTCCCCTCAGCCTAGAGATAGCGGGGAGGGGGACCAATACCTAGCCTAATTCATTTATTTGCCTAGATAGACTGCCCTTAGAAAGCAGGAATTTAAGAGTAACTCCAGGTCGATCCTTGTACGCATCCGTTTTGTCGTGGTAGAATCCCCGTGTGTAGTTCAAGCTGGCCTTGCATCCTCACTGATCCTCCTGCCTCAGCATCCTGCGTGCCAGGATTACAGGCTGGCATTAACACCCATGCACTCGCATACCTGGCTTGTACATCACTTCTAAATTACTTTTATGTGTCTTTATTCTAAAAGAAAAGAAAACTTCTTCCAGACACTATTCTAGAGCAGTTAACTACAGCTTCACAGAGTGGGTAAGTAGCAAACTCTTCTTGTATTTCTTACATGTAGTCATATTTAACAGACCGGTGCATTCATTTGAACGCAGGTAATAGAAAACAGAGCCTAAACAGCTACACAGCCGTATTTGAAAGGTGGAGAGGAATGGCCCACTTCTTTTGTCTTTTGCTGTTTCTTTTGTTCACGGCAGTAGGTTATTTTAGCTTCTTGCATTCCTGAGCCCAGTGTGTTCTGTGAAATATTTTGAGCACTTCTCCTAGTTAAGGGAAGGTTAGAGTGCAGTGAGTCTTTTAAAAAAGTTACTACTTAGTGAAATGACATTTATGCACAGGCTTCTAAAACTCAAGCTTTTCCAGTTGCCTTACTTGCCACCAACCTGTCCTCCTCTGTTTCCCATTTAACAGCTTTGCCATACACCAAATCTTGGGAATCAAGTTCCACTGAATTTGGTCTTCTAAATATCAGGGTTTTTCCTACTGACCCCTTCACTGCTTTCAGTTGAGAAGTTTAGCTCCCTTCTACTCCCCTGTGGGTCTCAAATTTTTAGTAAAAGAATTTTTTTCAGAATTATTAAGATCTTGAATACATTAAATGTACAGCAGATCTGTTTGATGAATTCCTTTATCTTTCAAAATCAACTTCAGTGGTCACCTCTCACTTCCTACTTCCCATGCCATCACTGAGCCTTTGCTGTGTGTGCAGCTTTATCAGTTGACATTTGTCTTTTTGAGGCTGATCCTTGTCTTCATCCTTGTCCCTTAATCTTTTTTTTCTCCAAATATGAGACAGGCCTGCCATTTACTTCAGTTTGAATTCTGCATTCTGTAACATTCTTAAGTCTTTCAAATTCTAAGAAGATACAGCACTCTATCCTAGAGTGTTAGTTGTTGATTGGGAGTTGGTGATGGAGACTTGCTTTCTGGACTGATGAAAGAGCCCGAGTAAAAGATGAAGATGGTGGCAATGAAAGCAGGCAGATTCTTCGTAAACTACATTTTGAGTAATCTTCACTATCTGCCATTCGTATTAATGGTTTTGTTTTGTTTTTTGCCTTAGCGCAAAGAAATCAACCGGAAAGCTGAAAGAAGGTATGAACTATTCTCATTTAAGTAATTTCTTGTTAAGTGTCAAGTGCCTTTGCAGAATTTTCAGTTGAAATGTTACTGCCCCTTCTAGGAGCCTGTGAGCCTCCCCTAGGTGAGGCCAGTTTGAGCCTGTCCCTCCTGCCCACCATTGGTGGGGGAGTAAAGTGAGTTCCAGTAAATGTTTCTGATTTGTTTTTATGTAAATGCTAATTAGACAATCTAACTCATTTTTTAGTGAATTTACACAAGAAAAGAGAAGAATGTGAAAAAGAAAGTGACTCCAAGAAAGTGAAAGTAGAGAAAGTACAGTCTGTCAGGTAATGCCCCCCCCACCAGTTAAAGTGTTGCAGAAAATAACTGCATTTCATACTGTAGGAAAAAAAATCAATTTCACTAAATTATACATTTACTTGCTGTAGTTAGAATATGGATGTTAATCTACTTGTAAAAGAGCCTTGTAATGTGTGTTATTTGTATATAAACAAAACTAGAATTAAACTTTTTATCACTGTTTACAGACAGCAGACAAAAATACTTTGAGAGCACACATTTGGGGACTGAGCCCAGTGGCGGGGCCCTTGGCCAGCACATTGTGTCTCCGTTCAATCCTGAGCACTGCAGTGAACCAGAAAGAAACCCGTGCTGGGGAATGCCGGCTCTGGTGGAGCACTGGCTTAGCATGCTTGAGGCCCTGGGTTCTGTCGGCAGCCACCACTAGAAAAAATAAAGCTTGTTTGACTTTTTTATATTAATCACCAGCCAGAAAAGCTACGTAGCTCTGAGGCTGAAGGACCAAGATCTGAGGGATGCAAGGCAGCAAGCAGCTAAAGCCTTTATACACCAGTCTCTGTATGGTCCGGGAACCAACAGAACTACTGGTAATTTCTAATGGCCTATTTTTCTATTTTCCTCATTTCTTTTACTGCAAAGAAAACAAGTAACAGATAATTCTCTTTTAGTAAATAAGTTCCTGTCTCTTGACAACAAGAGGGCACCAGTGAAAAAGGCTGCAGCCCAGTTTTTGAATAATGCTTGGGGTAAGAGCAATAATTTTAGTTCATAATTATAATTAGACCTGATGATAATTAAGATTAGATAAATGAAGAGAATCTTGAAAAAATTTTTAGTTTCATAGTTTTTTTGAGTTTTAACTAATATTTAATATTCTTATTCCATAAAAACTTTCTATTCTAGGTGTCCAGAAAAAACAAAATGCCAAGCGATTTAAAAAGCGATGGATGGTCAGAAGGATGAAAACTTGTAAGAAGTAAATTAAAGCTAAATGAAAAATCTGTACTTTGTGAAGAATTTAAAGTAATTCAGAGGATTAACCTCTAAAAGGCTCATTATTTCCAAAGTCTTCAATCTGGGGAAGTAATTTTCCAGAGTACCCGCCATGCTTTGCAGTCTTGAGGGTCCTGAAAGAAAGCTTCTATGAAAGGAGTTGTTTTCCTTTTCATCTGTGTAATGGAACCAGAAGCCGTCCCACTTCAGTAAGGACAACTCGGGCCTCCCCGATTACTGGTGGCAGAGAGGACAGGAGTGTAGTCGTTTGTAATGTTCTTCCTGAGTCTTGAGTGTAGATAAGAAGTGTCTCTTACTCCTAGAGAAGATTCAGGCCTAACAATCAACTAATGCCCTTTACCAAACCAAAGAATGAGTCTGATTTGTGGAACACACTGACCAAATTTAATGTCTGAAGGTTTGCTTGATTGGCAAACCTTTTTACGTACCTTGTGATAATGAAAATAAGGAAGTTCCTTGTTTTTCCTGTGTTATGCACAGTGTCAGGCTGACCCTAATCCAAGGAAGCCAGTGCAGTGGAGGCAGTGTCAGGCTGTGGAACTCAGACCATTAATATTAATTTCTTTGATTTTATCTTACGCTGTAATTGTACAAATACTTAAAATATAAATTCAGATGACACTCATTCTGTAGAAGTAAATTTTTAATGGCTGGTTGGTTAATTATATCACTACATTTTTATTGCAATATAGTACTCATTTAAGCACTTAAAAATGGAAGGTGTACAAAGATTAAATTAAGACACGGTAAATTACTAAATATTTGGTTTTTATATAAATAAAGGTCATAACCACACTGCTGACATGTAATACTGTTATAATACAACAGTTAAACTTTGTGAGTCTACAACAGAAGTCATCTGTAGTTAAACAGGAAACAAAGTTGAAAAAGACCATGTTAAAACAAAACTACTGGGACTAACAGGTCGGGATTGTAAGTAGCAACAAACATATTCACTCAGCTCCTGAGTATTTCAAGTTTTACAGTACACATTAAAAATGATTTTTCCATCAACACTATAATTCAAACTGTCGGATGTTTATGCATTTTGCAAGTTACACTGATTGAATGCTTATACGGGAGTGGGGGGTTGGAACATCTCCCCATTTGAAGTTTACATCACCCACATGCTAACACAAACACAACTTGTTCCATTTCCTTCCCCCTCTCCCCCCACAAAGAAGGCAGGAGTTTTTGGTTTCTTTTAGGTAATTGTTTTAAAGGATTTCGGATGATCAATTTGAATGTCTGAAATTCAGTAATATTTAACTCTTAGACAACTAAGAGGTTAAAGATGGAAAATAATTTCTCCTAACACTAAGTTAGAAAATCATTTGCATCATGCTGTAAACTAGGAAGCAATGTAAAGCGACAAAAACCTGTCCCCAGTACATAATTTTAAAAAATCTAAATCTTCCATCTGCAGAGCTGGTCTCCATGTTGACTAAATGCCACAGCACAGTGTGAGCCCCAAAAGTGCCCAGCTAGTGTAGATAGTCTTCCACTGTGGCGAACGCACAGGATCCAATTCCTGATCGAGCCATCAGTCCTAGACACTGTGTGGCCTGTCCCATTGCTAGGGCAAGTGGAGGTTGCTTTGGCAGATTATGGGTTTCTGAGGAAAAAAGATTAAAAAATGAAAATAGCAATTAGTAAAATATTTTTTAAGAATATGTCTTAATCAGGAAAATACCAAATTTCTTACATGATTATCTGCCAGTATGGCTCATAACTTGGTAGCAAAGGCAGCCTGATGCTTGGACATACTATGACAAGATAGTATGACCACTGGGTCCCCAACTGTAAAAAAGCCTGCAAGGTTAGATTTAACACATTGGACATTTAGAAGCCTCCTTGTTATCTGTGATGGGATGAGGAGTAACAAGTATGTGTCTATTATTCCCCTGTACCTGACCAAGGTCAGTCAGCATTTAACAAAAAAGGCACCAGATGTTCACCAAGTATCTGATGGGTCCTCTTGCCTGGGCACATGCTGGTGAGGCCCCACTCAAGCAAGTGGTGATGGTGGCTGGGAGAGGACACACAGCAAAGCCACCTTATGATTTTGGAGGGGTTTACTTACAACTGATGCTTCAGACATTTTTAAAAACTGCCAAGTTTTAAGATGCTACATACTGCAGGTTTATCAGTTGTAGGAGAAATGGCAATAATTACAATTTATTCCTTGCCAGGATGGGGAAAAAAAAAAAAAACCATGGTGATAGTTCAACTAATCATGTAATTGAGAAGCTGGCAATTTTTGTATTAACTCTAGGTCCAAACTATGACTCCATACAACCACCAATCAGTGCTTCACAGGCACCGCTGACCAGGTAAGAAGGGTGACACGCGGCTGGGAAGGCTCCATTATAAACCCTGCCTTGGTTCACAATTCACCATCTGGTGGTAGAAGAAAAAAGGAAAATTTCCCGAAGGAGTTTAGCAAAAAATCAAAAAGCAAGTGAAGGTACACAGGTAAGTAAAATAGGAATAGGAATAAAAATAAAGGTACATACACCAGTGAGAAAGGTATGCTTTAAAAAGTTGCCAGTGGGTTGATTGTTAAAATCATAAACATTGAAAAACAGTAAAGGTTTACAGGGAAACAAGTGTCCTTGTTCACTGTCTTTAAACTTTCTGGATACAGGAAGTAAGTTTTACATACAATTATACACTACATAGACCTGAACCTACCAAATGCTTAATATAATGTACAAACATACTTAAAACCTTGCCATTAGTTTACAAGAATTATATACATTTTAAAATAAGCACTATAGCTGAATCTCTGCAATCCAGTACTTGTTTTGTAAGAGCACATATATCTTGGATAATGGTCCTAATTCCTTTGAGGAGCTGGCCATCTCCAAGTTTTTTTTACAAGTTTGACTGTTGCCTACTAATTGTATCTTTGTGACAACCACAGTGTTATAATTTGAAAAAGAAAGTAAACCACAATTTTCCCTACAATGCCAGTTGCTTTTTATTTTTACCAGTAGAGCTAAATGGATTTTGTATAACCAAAGACAAGACATTAACTAAAAGAAATTCATTTATTATATGCAAATTCTAAGAAAATGTAACACAAAGGACAGGAATTATTCCCAAATGTATTAGTCCATAACAAATAATGAACTTAAGTGCAAAGAAACAATAGGCTAAATATGTACCCTTATACTGCTTCCTTCATATTCCTGCCATGAGGGTCCTGGCCCTCATTCCATGTCCCTGGAAGGGTAACTTAGGAGACTTGTCATTACTCTGTGACACTGCCCTAGTTTTCTTAAAATAGTCTGACACATGACTGAAAGCTCCCAAATCTAAGGGTCAAGGAACACAGCACAGATTTACAAACTGGCCTAGAGTCTCAGTTTACCCAGAGCCTTAGAGGACTCTTACGCAAAAAAATCTCTCCTCTAAATTACCTTTGAAGAGCACTGCCCAGAAGCTGAGTTCTACACGTACACAACCAGCCCCATAGAGCCTGTGCAGAAATGGACACAGAATCCACACAGCACACCCCAACCCTGTGACCCCGCAGTGAGGGAGTGAGTGGTCTCCTGCCGCCTCTGGCTAAGCCTTGCGCCTTGCGTTTAAACTGCTTTCCTCTTCCTCAGCCTATTCTCTGGGAAGGGCATGGAGCTCAGTGCAATTTAGATTTGATTCCAAGGATTGGTGGTGATGGGATGCTCTGAGGGGGCCCTGTGTGCCTCTGTCTTAAATGCATGGGAACAGGATGTGTGCAGCTCAGGTCACCCGGTGCAGGGGAAACACAGCCCAGAGTGAGAGTGCAGGAAGAGGAAGAGGCTCAGCCACCAGCCAGGAATGCTGACCCCTTCCAGCCATTCAGATTTCTCACATTTCACGCTCTTTCCCTCCCTTGCACTGTCCTTAAGTCAGCAAATCCTCCAGAAGTTTCCCAACCACTTCATTTTCTCTAAGTTTACTTGTTCCCTTCTAGGCTTGCTCTTGTGGGCCAAGTATTAGAACCATGTTGTCACTAACACCCCAGGTTCTTCCACAGCAGCTGGATCGTCTTAAAAACCAGTTTAAGAGACCAAGGATTTAGCTCAGTGGCATAAGCACCTGCCTGGCCAGCACAAGGTTGTGAGTTCAATTCCCTGGTACCACCAAACAAACCAACCCCAGTTCTGATCAACCTGCTGCAGAGAAGCAGGGTTGGGACCACCACCAAACCAGACTGGTTTCTCAACTGGGCTGTTACACGTTAACTCTTCCTAATCTGTCTGTTCCATCTGTCCTGCCCCTGGTCCTAATCCCCATCTTCATCTTCACTCCCTCCTGCAACCCTGGTAATTCAGGCCCCGATGACTTCTCACACAGCAGGCTGCCTTCCACCACGCCCATACCCTTCCCTCCAGAACTAGAGGCAGAGCTGTGATCCAGCCAATGTGAGAATTTGCACTGGTGGCCCCAATTCCCAGCCTAGAGATAAGCATCAGAAAATACTTCTTTAGTTTTAACACAAGAACCACCAAAATATCTCACCAAAATACAACCAAGAACCACCAAAATATAAATGCGATGATTCATGGTTATCAGAAATGCTTAAACACATCCACTCCTCTGCAGGGTCACAGATGCTCCCCACCCCACCCCTTAGGGTCCATGTAATCTGGATTTGGGGCAAAGGAGGAAGATTTCTGTATTTTAAGGTAATTTTATTTTTGTGTGGCTGAGAGATGAATTCAGGCCCTTAAAAATGCCAAGCAACTGCTCTACAAAACAGCTATACCAATCCAACTTTATGTTTTAAAAATACAGAAAACATCCAGGTGCAACTTCTTGGGAGGCTGAGACAGGACTGTGAGCTCAAGGTAGACCTGGGTGACACAGTAAGAATCCCGTTTTTAAAAGTGCATGCACATGGACATAAACATTTCCTTTATGATTTCACCAAAGTATAAATGTTAACCCAAATACCTTCTCTCAAGCAGAGATCCAGCTGAAGCTGTGCTTCCAGCTTTACTCACCTAGTATTGCACTGTTGAGGGCTGAGCACACGGGTTCTCTCTGAATCGGGTCAAGCTGATTTCCCACGGGGCTGTTCCAAGGGTCTGAGTATGCGAGCAGACTGAAGGCATCCTGTTGCAAACAAAGAATGTGGTTTTTAATTCAAATAGTTCAGCTGCTACACTATGTTCACAATAGTTCTAGGCCTGTCGCACTGAGAAAAAGGGGCCGGCGGTGTAGCTCAATGGCATAGTGCCTGCCTGGCAAGTGCAAAGTCGTGAGTTCGATTCCAGGTACCAAAAACAAATAAATAGTAATCTATGGCTTTAGGGCACTAGACTACTGTTTTTAAATTTTTTTTTATTATGTATTTATTGCCTTCTGTCGTACTGGGGATCAAACCCAGAGTATCTGAGCTACATCACCAGCCTTTCAAAAAAATTTTTGAGACAAGGTTAACTTGTTCAGGCTGGGCTCAAACTTGCAAGCCTTCTGACTCAGCCTCAGTGCTAGGATCACAGGTGTACCCCACTGTGCCCAGCTAGACTAATAACCTCTAACCCAGTTACCGTGTGTGGGTTGCTCTATATTTTGAACTACTAAACTATGCGGCAAAGCCTAGTTTATTTTTCTTATGAACAACCAACCACTCTTATTCACCTCTCTCATCTCTTTTCTACTCCTACAAAACATGGGGAAAAAGCTGAAAGTAATTCCAGAGGAATGGGATAATACTCATTTTTTTGTGTTTTTTTTTTTTAGGGGGGTTACCGGGGATCAAACTCACGACCTTGCATTTGCTAGGCAGGCTCTTAAGCCACTGAGCTAAATCCCCGGCGGATAATACTCATTAAGATGGGGTGGGGAGGCCTAAGACACTGTATCATTTGTTAACAGTGTCAGGAGCTGGACAGGAAGGGTAGGGTCGGATTCAGAAGGCAGACATGGAGAGGTGCTAGACAAACTGTAAACCTGTGAACTCAGGCCCGTAGCACTTTCAAAATGCTTACTATGACTTCTAAAGAACAGCTTCCGAAGCTTCAGCTGCTCAAGCAAGCAGTCAGATTCTACTCCTGGTATCCACTAAGCAGCAATGGAGAAAGGCCTCCAAGGGCAGCTGTGCTTGTGCCCTTCTCCATCCAAACAGGTATCCAGGCAATGGGCACAGGAAAAGCCCACAGAGCACTCGAAGTCAGTCCGAGGCTGCAGAACAGGGAAGGCTGGCGCCCGTGGGCCAGCACAGGGCTCTTCCCTGGATTAGACAGCTCAGTACACCATCCGGTTGGTCTCCCACCCCGGTGATAATAAAGTCCTGGGAAGACAAAGCTATTTACTATTTTGTATCTCCTGCAGCTACTTGCTGCTCCCCACTCCAGTTCAAAGGTACTGTGGAAAGGATGTATCCTCTGAGACGTGTTGTGTACACATACTAATGCCCCACGATGAATGTAATCATTATGAACTGCAAACACACTAATAAAAACTTTAAAAGAGAAATAACATATCCTATATCGTGTAAAGCTAACTCTGACTTTCTAAAGGATGGGCTTTGCTCAAGACCCAAGCCACCCCATAACCGTCCAATGAGGTGCTGTAATGGGGCAGATCATGAGTCAGGAAGGCAGAACAGCTGGCCTGCCCCACAGAATGGGGAACGAGTCAGGAGTGACGGTCATCTCCCTTCCAGTTCCCCCCTTCTCCCTGCTTCCTGGCCACCCCCAGGTAGGCAAGCCCTCCTCCGCCCAGGCCTTCCTATCAAGGCTCCTATGTCCGAGCCTGCTAAACACAGCCTGAAACTTCTACAATGTGAGCCAGACTATTCTCCTCCTATACGCCTTGGACATCAGGTATTTCATCCAGCAACCAGGACTAAAGTGACTAAAGTGCCATCCTCACAGCAGAGATAAATTTAAAGAGACATACTGAAAAGCTGGGACTGGGAATAATTAGTACACGAAACTCTCCTCATGAGTGGACACCCACACTCCACCACAGGGGAAATGCTGCAGTCTCAAATTTCAGCATCATACCCTCAAGTATTTAAAACACAATGTCACAGAAATAATTTACTGGGCACTAACATGGATCATCTCATTTAATCCTTGTGACTTTCTCAAGTTGGAACCGTGGCCATCCTACTAAAGAAGCAAGCAGTGATAGATTAAGATCATATATTCGGATACTCTACTGTTTTTAATAAGATGCAGTTTTTTTCTTTTAAATGCCAACCAACCTAAATATTAAGAGGAACAAAACATAATGGCAAAAGTTTTTACTACTTTTGTTGAAGACAGCTGCCAACACAATCATACAGACAATAATGCCCAGCACCTAGCCAATGCTTTGGGAATTGGTTACATAGGGAAGGCAGGCAGTGAATAAGTAACATTTAGCACTTTACTAATAACCTAACAGAAATACTGAGACTCAGTGAAAGAGAGAAAAAGCATGGTCTGCACCGTGGGTAAGGAGTTAGATCCTAAATTATGCCCAAAGTCATACTAAAAAGCTTGACATCTTTTCATCAAGGCAATGGGGCTTTAAATAAAGGAAAGTGATGGGTAGGAGATTTGGTTTTACAAGAGTCACACAGAAACAGGCTCACTCTTGGCCTGGAAGTAGAACACACCCCAAAGCAAGAAAACTGCACCATCTGTAAAGGAGAGAAATTTATATCACTCAGCTCCCAGTAAACATCTCAAACTTCATCTTTCTTTATAAAAGAAAGTGAAACCAGCAAATCAACATTGTTTTAAATCCTTCTATAAAACTTAACTGGTGAGAACCAAAGAAATGAAAATATGGCAAATTTTGGCTACTTATGAATCTTCGCCCTGAAACAGGATTAAAGTAGTAGTGTCATCACTGTTAGTTAGTTGGAAAGCAAAGCAGCAATCTACAGCAAGAGTCACAACAATATTCTTATCTTTTGACTCAATTCTATTTCTAGGACTTACTTCACTGGAATATTTAAAAGACACAAAGATACATGTACAAGATGTTAGTAAAGCACTGGATATAAAAGCAAATAGAAAGATACAACACAGCAATGTGTGAAGTGATACAGCAACACAACAGATATTTAGCCATCAATTTTAAGTATAGTAATGTACAGAAAACTGAAATTGCTCTTTATATCAAAATAATGCAAAATGGTGTCACTAGAGTTACTACATAAAATATGTGAGCATTAAGGCACAAAACTCAAATTATTTGAAACATGCTAATATGGGTTATTGCTACTATGCTAATATGGGTTAAGCCTGTGGAAATCACTTCTGAGGGAAGTGTGACATCACTTAGGTAGGATTCTCACACTTGGCTTAGAATCTGGAGCAGTTTTTAAATAGGGTAAATCTAACTAGTTCTATTTCTGTTTCGACTGCCTGATTTACAAAGCTCCTGGGGCTGGGGCTGCACACCCCAGGCCCGACTCCAGCGTGCCTGCCAAGAGGTGTCGGCATACCACGCAGCTCAGTAAACAGGCGCCACACAAATCAATGCAGGCAGCCTCGTGGGAGCTACTGGCAGAACTAAGCAGTAAAATGAAAAAGACAACAGGAAAAAAGAAAAGACTGAAAAGGCAAGAACGAAGAGAAACAGCAGGCTGCCAGTGCTGCAAGAGCTCCCCACCCATCTGTAACAGTAGTGGTCACTCACAGGCTGTGGACTGCTGGCCACTCTGCAGGAAGGGGAAGCAGCACACACATGCATGCACATGCAAATACAGCAATTTAGGTACATCTTACATCCAACCAAACCATTCTTCATATACGGACAGTCAGGTGCTGCACAGCCCTCTACAGAGACAGGTCACAAACACAATGGTGGTCCTTGGAGATTATAATGAAGCTGAAAAATTCTTATCACCTAGGGACATCACAGCTGTTGTCAAGTCTATGCACAGTGCCATTACCTATGTGTCAGTGGTGACACTTGTGTAAACAACCTATGCTGCCAGTCACATACAAGTAGAATACACACAATCACAGACAGTACACCACAGTAGAAATTATGACAATAATAATCCACTGTGGTGCAACAAGCAAAGCATATATTCACATCACGTGGCCAAGATGTGTGGCCAGCTATACCACTGAGGTTTCTCTAAGTCCCTGTACAATGCTTGCATGATGACCAAATCTTATGGTTAAGCAACACATCCCTATACATATTATCAGAAGCTTATGCAAATCCCAAAACATTAAAGATTTAAAACAAAACAAAACAAAACAAAACAAAAAAAACCTTACAACTACATGTGACCCTAAGTGAAGAACAGAATCTCACCTATAGCAAAAAAGACTTGCAGTTAGCCCTTGACTCCTGCAGTCTTGCTCTCTGGCTCCTTGTACAGTGGGTCGGTTACATGCTTCATCCCTATCTGGGCCAACATAAGGCTCAGGAATGCATACTCAGAAGAGGAAGTCTCTGAAAGCAGCCGGCAGCTGCTTAGAAGTCAGACAGGCAAAATCAGCTAGCCAGATTCTTCATATGAAGATGAATTACAACTTCATATAAGTCAGTGTATAATCAAAAAATATCTTTGAGAACTGACCATGACACACTTTCTGAGCTTCATGCAAATTAGAATCAAAGACACAGTAAGCTGACAAAATGAATGCAATCTTACACTTTTCAAAGATACTACACATAAACCACATATTCCTTCATCCCACTCACTTTGCATGAAGTTTTAAAAGGGAAACTAAGTCAGATGACATAGTGTAAGAAGTCAAAAATTCTTAAAAAATTTTGTATTTCCAGATACATTATCTCTAACACAGCAGTTCTCAGCATGTGGTTCAAGAAGACATTTTCTCAGGGGGGCTGTGACATCAAAATTATTTTCATAGCACTAACATTTACCTTGCCTTTTTCATTTTCATTCTCATAACCAGACACTGGAGTCTGCATTACATGACATGGGACACTCCATCAGACTGAGTGCAGGAGGAGGTATGAGAATCCAGCTCATCCTCCATTAAACCAAGCGCTAAAAGGATTTACAAAAACATAAAGCAATGCTGTTTTCTCATAGTGTGTGTGTGTGTGGGGTTGTTCATAAAAATGTTATTTTATGGTTTCATTTTAGAATCAATTATTTTAAACTTTTAATATGGTTAAAAAAAAAAAGCAGTCCATCTAATCCATTCTAACCCGTATAAAGAAAAACTCTTTGAGATTCCTTAATAATTTTTAAAGGACTCAGACACCAAAAATTAAGAACCACTGCCATAAAACATCCTAACAAAGCAGTACTCAGTTTCCCAGTGGAAATTTTAGGCACCTAAAATGATAACAAGCCTAAGTGTTCTTTTTAGAACTCTTAGTATCTGAAAAAGTTGTTAAAGACTCCAAAATGATGCACACAGGAGCTATTTCTTAGTGGTGATGTCCACATTAAAGAAATATTTAAAAGAGGGGACAGATTAAGACATAGTCTAAAGTTGAAAATCTTAATGTTTTAAGACAAGGTGGACAACTATTTTCCTGCTATATGACTGCCTCCTCCTTTGATTGCTTAGATTAAAAAGTGTTTCAATTCCATTATCCACCAATTCCTTTTTATTTAGCATTCAAAACTCAAAATTTAACTGTCTGTTCTTGGTACCTCAGGGTCACTATCAGAAACAGCAGCTGCTGTGCTATCCAGTAGACGAAGTCCTAAGTACGGTGAATAAACTCTGCCCACCGCAGTTACTGAAATCCCAAGCACCTTGCACAGGAGGTGATATTAGAGGCGGCTCTTTAACCTGCCCCAGACTGGGCAGATCTGTTCCAGCCACACAAGTGCTACACAGGGCCATGCAGGGAGATGGTTCCGTGAGTGATTTTTCGGCAGTGCACCACTGTATTAGGTGTCACGTGATGCTGCTGATTGTTACTCAGGTCAGGAAGAGACGGCAGCAGCCTCTGCCTTTTCCTATTGCCCTCAAGCCGTCACTAGGCCACCTGAATTTCCCCTTCATTTTTAGATGCTGCTTCTAAAGCAATCAATTTCATAGTCATTCAACTCTGAAAGACTCCTATATTACTTCAACTAACAGCAACTAATAGCAGCCTGACTTAATTCGTAGAAAAACTTTGAATTGATACAAACCTGTGGCTAACTTGCTGAAGTACTAGGGTTTTATCCCTCTTACTATCAATCAAGGACACCAACTCAGAAGAGACTTTGAAACATATTTTAACCATTCTAGCCATGAAAAATGTCCTGATCTTTCACTGATTCCTATTAAAAATGAAAACCAAGTGCGTCACATTCAGTTTGCTGCAACCTTGAACAATGTTTACTAAAAGCTACTTCAAATTTACAGTTTTATCAGCACATTCACATTTCTCCCAATTATACAGTAACTCTGCCAACTATACAGCTGAGAAAATAAAAGCAGGAGTTAACAGTAAGCTAAAAAGGACACATGGTGCTCCTATGGAGCACGTTTTCACTCGCAAACCAGTGCTCTTAATCCCACGACATTTTCATTCACAAATGGACAAGAAGTTGGGACTGGTAGAGAGTTCAGGTCTCAGTTCCCCTGTAGGAATTTTGAGCACAGTGCTCAGTGTTGGGACAAAATTGCACCTCAGTTCTGCAATGCCCCCACAAGGCTTGGCCCCAGTGCAGCAGTCGGGGCCACGGCCCCTCGGAAAGTGAGTTCATCAGAGAGCTCTCACCTCCCGCTCCATGATGGCTTAATCCACTGATGGATCCATAGCTCACTGGGCTACTAGGGGGTGGTGAGACTAATGAGTGGGGCCTCGCTGGGAAAGCGGTCACTGGAGGCACGTCCTAAAGGGTATATTGTGTCCCTGCTGCCTTCTTTTTCTGTTTCCTGGCTGTAGCAGTTTCCTCCACCATGGGTGCCCAACCAGGACCTCCGGCCTCCCCTCATCCACACCAACCAAGTCAAGTCCAGCTGAACCCAGCAACTATGCCCCAAGTGAACTCTTCTCCTTTGATTTTTTCAGGGGCTCTGTCACAGCAGCAGAAAGCTAACACAGCACACTCACCTTCAGCATTTTTTTATTTGCGCTATTCTTGCCACACTCTTTCCTCAGCTGTTCACTCATCGCTTGCAACTCTCTTCCGAAGTGGATCATTCTTTCTATAGCGGCCTGACTCCCTCCACACAGCTGGCGTCTTAAGTGACTGGAGTCAACTTCTATAAGCAAAACAAACAGGTTACAACCTGTGGCGTGGTAACATTTTGAATACTGATTTAGTAACTACTTAACTACTGTATCTACACATGCAAATTTAAAACATTTAATATGGACTTTGTAGCTAGCAGCACTACTTTTTCTGGGTCTCGAGTATGGGATCTAATATCCAGCATGGGGCCAAGAGATGACCCCTTTCAGTGTTAGAATGGATCTGGTACTTTAGGGAAAACTTCACGAGAGTTACGTAAAGTTCCCTAAAACTGTGTTAAGCAATATTAAGAAAGTAAAATTAAAAAAAAAAAAAAAAAAAACAGAAACATTGCCTCTCAGGCTGCTTTAACTGACATATCAGAGATACAATAAAATCTTCCTGCAAGATGAGATGCTAAATAACTCCAGTAAAAACACAGCATATATATTTTACCAATTAAAGAGTTAATTAAAATATTAGAAAAACACTGCCTTTACAAAGTACTTTTTATATCTGATTAACAATTATAACCTTATAACTCACTAGTAACAAATCATTCGTATGACAATGATGATGATAATGGCTAACATTTACTAAGTACTTCGCACTATGAGATGAATGCAATTTTGTCTTCACAATGACCTATGAGATAGCTAGTTTACCCATTTTACAGAGGAAGAAACTGAGAGCACTTAAGTACTTTGTTCAAGGTCAAACTGGCTAGTAAGTAGCAGTTGCAGAAATCAAACCCAAGTCAGCTGGCTCTAGAGCTCGTGCTCTTCATCACTGATGTTAAATGACTTATGAGGGTGTTTCCTGATCTCTAGCAGAGCAGAACTAGGCTGCCTTTCTAGCAATTTGAACAAAATACACTTTAACTGGAAAATACCAAGAAATGTATTGTTGCCAAAGAATTCTAAGAAATCATTTGTAAGTCTTGATTAACTTTTATATTCTCCATTTAGCAAGAATGTTTGTTGATGGTTTCAATTTAAGGTATAATCCACTGCATAAATTTCCAACAAAATAAAAGTATGCACACGAATATATCCTGAACTTTTTTGTTAGAGCAGGGGAGGCCACAATTGAGCACCTTCTATGTGCCAGATAATACTGTGCATCAACACACATTTGAATTAAATGCATTTAAGAAATTCTATTTAATTAAAAAATTTGTAACACTTTCTCTACTCATGTGTCCACAGATTCCCCACCAGCGCCCTGAGGTTCAGCTCCTAGGTCAGCTCTGTTACATTTGCAACAGCACTGACACTGAACGAAACAAACCATTTGGCACTTCAGAAGGAAAAGTAACTCCACTCTCTAGCGATCCAATCTCAGAAGGAAATTTAAATAATATGCATTTAATTTTAAAATTTGACTTATGCTCATCAGCTGTGAATCAGTACAAGTAAAAACATAACCTTGTAGCCATCATTTTTTATTAAAAATGTAAGAAATATCACTGCAGACCCATTTCGGTGTCACAATCTTCCATTTCGTGGTCATGTTTAGAGCTACCATTTAGGAAACCATTGGATGAAGTTTCTCCAACTCCATTGGAGTAGTGATCTGTTTCCATGTCTACATCATTACTGAAAATGAAAAAACAAACCTAATTTTAGAAAAATCATATTTGCAGCTTAGTTTAAAATAAACTGCTACTCAACTACATGCCCTGTGTGTAAACTAACTTAAGTAAGGCAATGGCAGTCTGCAAAGAAGGCATTTATTTAGTTAGAGCCCTGGAGGTGAAAGGAGAAGTACAAACCGTACAGAGCTTTATGACTCCACATCCATACAGAAAAATCATAATTTGGCACAATACTTTCGTTTTGCAAACTCAGACCTACTTCCTTCTGAATCAACTCCTGCCCCAGAGTCTCCCCAGGCAACTGCTCTGCTTCCAGCACTTAGTTGTGGAACATAAGGGGAAAAACCTCTCTACAAACAAACTAAAAGAATCCTACTCCTGGAACCCACTGCACTTTTTTTTTTTGCCCTCGTTTTAGCACACTTCTAAAATGTGCTTTCAGCTTTAACATTTTGGCCTGTGTCTTTATGACTTAAAAACCCAGATACTCAGGAGGCTGAGGTAGAAGGATTACAAATTTGAGCCCAATCTGGACAACTCAGCAAGACCTTGTCTCAAAATAGCCGGGGCAAGGTCCTCGATTCACTCCCCAGAACCACAGACCAACAAGCTCTCTCAAAGGTAAACGATACTTCCAAAAACCAGTCACCCGCTCCCGCCTTCTCAGCATTTCACACTTTGCAGGCTGAACTAGCCAGCACTTCTATCATTTTGGCCAATCTTCGCTTGTACTATTACTTGTTTTAGAGACGAGTCTGCCAAGTTGCCCAAGCAGACCTTGAACTCCCAATTCTCCTGCCTCATCCTCTCGAGCAACTGACAGTACAGACACATGCCCACTGCACCTGGTCAACAGTGTTCATTTTAAACTGTTGTCATGGATGATATCTCGACAGTTTGCAATCATCACCTGAATCTGAATGACACCTTTGTGCCAGTAGCACCATACTGAAGTATACAGTACTTGGCATTTAACTGAAGTTTGCAATCTATGCCCTTTCAGACCCAATCACACATTTGCAAACAGTAAATATCTTTCAGACTTTCAAGAAGACTCAGGTAATAGTTATGCAATGAAAAGCTAGGAAATGTTTAAGTAAAAATGATGTTTCTAAAGCAAACGTATTTATTTGTAGAAAAAAAATTAACACAGACATAACCATTAACGAATACCCTGGGCTGTGTGTACACACAGACAGGGATGTTTGCAAGCTAAAGTCAGATCTGGGAAGACAGCAACAAGGGCCCCAGAACTCCAGACCAGTCTCATTTAATCAGAAAAGCTTATTTATCATCTTGACAAACTTTTAGAAATTGTTAAGAAAACCCAACTTTAAAAATGTTTAATAAAAATCCTTATTATCATGGCTTTTGATGGTTTAATAACGTACTAAGTTCTTTTCTAAAGACACAATTTAGTATTTGAGAGGCACTCGGTCATTTACAAACATTTAAGGTTGTCACATGCTCTGTTTGGTAGTGTGGACGGTATGAAACAGCCTCTGTCCTCCTGAAGCAGACACAAAGCTTGTTGTGTTACGGAGTGATTACGGTCAGTATTACGATGAAAGTTAATCACAAGGTTCAGTTCAACACATGGTGGGTTTGTGACCCAAGGAAAATATTCTAGATGTGACATCCGAACATGGGCTTTGCAGCCTGAACAGAAGGAGGTGTGGGAGTACAAAGGGAAGAGGACTTCAGATACAAGGAAAAGCACAAGTTTGCAAGTCCCAAATCCTGGGAAGGAATCTCAGCTCTGCAACTTACCACCTACTAATTATTGACCTTTTAAAAGAAAGTCATTTTCTAGTATTCAGCTCTACATCTGTAAAATGGTTTAGTTAATTAATACCACCCACTGAAGGAAAGCCATTACAAACCACAAAATAACTCTTAACGGTTTAGCAGCAATAAGTAGTTCAGAAGTTTATTTGCTTTCCATTCCCTGCTGGACAGAGAGGAGGATGCTGGGTCACCAGCCCGTCTGTTAAACTGAACTCAAGTCATAATGTCTGTTTAACAACTCCCTCGATGAGGTTAGGATTTAAGAGAAAATCCCACAAGTGGTCTCTAACCTTACTATCAAGCAAAGGAAACTATCAGTGATAAAGTACTAAAGACTTAACGTTTAAAAATTCCGTTCATAATTTCTTTACATAATATTGTAATTTTATATTTCCCAATATGTCAGCTTCACTGTGAAAGGTAACCCTGACCTTCTCAGCAAGCCAGTTCCTTTCCTGATATTCTCTGACCACTTTTGTGGTCCTCCATTATAACCTGTAACCCAACAGCACGTTTATAAATGTCTGTCATGTATGATGCAACAATAGATAACCTAGAAAGTCTGATTAATCTCCAAATTTTCAAACCAATTTCTCTGCAGAACATTTCAAATAAGTTTCTATGCTAAAAATTAGGTTCTCTCTTCTTCGGTAATGAAATGCTGTACTGATGAACATTTCCACCAAACCAAATGTGAACCAACTGGTTCAAATTATAAGACAAAACCAGTATCTACTGACTGAGATGCTGAATAGCTAGACAGACTGAATGCACACAGATCTGCTCGGCTACACTTCAGGGATTTCTAGTACTCATGAATATTAAACCTAAATACATTGAGGTTTACAGATAAGCTTTCAAAAAAGATTCTGTATGAAGCTAGATACTCTGAGCTCAGAAAACACTTTTCATATCACATATTTACTTCCCAAAAACACACACACAGAAAAACTACTTCCAAATTTTCCTTAACATCAGGAGTTAAATATATTATTTTATTGTGTCTTTATTTGGAAACAACACTTGTGTGACCATCTGGACAGGTCTGTAGCTGGCAGAAGGACGATGGGCAGCCTCACCCGAGGGAAAGGGGCAGTAGGAGAAGATTAAGCAACTAAGGAAAGAGCCCACATGCAGACTAGAAAAGTAAACAGCTGCAGGGGACTTAGTCGCCACCCTTTGTACTCTTGGGGCTTGGGAACCCCCAGACTTACAGTATTAGTCATAGAAATTCTTTCAAAATTACTAACCATGATGACACCAAGAAGCTGTTGGCTTATCCTGATGGGGAAGCTCAGGAAATCACTTACCTGGTGAAGTTATTAACTTGCTGTGACCTTGACATATTTATACTGTTCAGTTCTGGTACATTCAAGTTAGATGACTGGTGTTTACTATGGCAATACGATGGATGTGCTTTATTTGATATTACACCATTACTACAACTTTCAAAACCTGGAAAATAAAGAAAAATACACCATATGGAAACAGAAACAGTAATTTACTGATTAGGTTATAAATACTAACCCCATTACCTTGAATTTATACTGAATGCTGGAAAGTCAACAGATTATTTAAATAGTAAATGGTATCTCCGAAAGGAAAAGAATATTCCATTGTGAGCCAGTTATTCTCTCTTCTAACGTGGAGCTTAATTATGAATCTCTTTTAATCCTCAGAATCTCCCTATGAGGGCACTATAGTCATTGTTTAGCAACAAGGATACATGCTGAGAAATGTATTGTTGGATGATTTCATCATTGTGCTGCAAGATACAGTATATGTGCATACAAACCTAAAAGATACGGCCTGGGAACACTCAGGCTATATGGGACAGCCTATTGCTGCTAGGCTATGGACATGGAGAATGTGTTACTCATTTGAATACTTACTGCAGGCAGCTGGAACACAATGATAGGTATTTGTGTATTTAAACATAGAAAAGGTACAGCAAAAAGTACTGTGTGATAGGAAACTTTACCCCTGCCTGGTATAATTTCACAGAACCACTGTCCTGCGTAAGATCTGTCACTAACAGAAATGTTATGTGGTATATTATCTAATGAATACATTTTACATTTGAATATACCGAGGCTCTGAGTTTGGTCAGACCTGTGGTGGCAGGGCTAGTGGATTAGAATACAGACAGGAGAATCATTCCCCTTGTTCAGGGCAGTAATGTCAGTACACTGAGAGACAGTAGTGCAGAAAGTACACACTGATTGTGAGAACAAGCAAAACTGTTACTTTATAAAAGAGAAGAATTTTGATCTGACCTGTTTTAGAAAGTTAAATATACAGAGCAAAGATAGTATGCTGGAAACAGTCATCAAAGAAATTAAAAAAAAAAAAAAAGAATTGAAAATAGACTCATAGGAGTGATGTTGTAAGAGCCAAGAAGGAAGAGTTTTAATTAAGTGAACACCAAAAGCCACAGAGTAAGGTTGGGATGAAAAAGGGAAGGAGAACATAGGACTAGGTAGAAAGCAGACTTGCAAGACGACACTTGAGAAGAACAGAGAGAGAGACAGGCAGCCCAGCTAGGTTTAATAATCGGTGTCATAAGATAATACAGCCAGATCGCCTTTACACTTACACTTCATCGAAACACACAACTACCTTTTTATTAACAAAGAGCAATGATCTAATTTCAGTGAGAACTCATTTTGAAAGCTGACACTCATTTATGAAGACTGAATTAGCTATTCTCAGAAACAGCTCTCTGAGTTACTGCTAGGTAATGACAACATACATCTTTAAGTCTACAACATTTTATCCGAAACACCTCGGAATTAAGTACACACAACTGCAGAACAGCTATTCAGAAAATGTTCAGATTTTAAAAAGAATTTTTTGGCTCAAAATTCTAAAGAGGTAATAGTTTAAGGGTCATTTCACAAAACTAAATCTCACCAGAAAAATGTGCGGCATTTCCTTTGCCTGGTGCTAGACTGTGGATGTTCAGTCCATGGCTGGGGCTCATGCTTGGACTGCTAAAAGGTCGAGGACTAACAGGGTAACTGTCTTGAGATTTTGGACTCCGGCCTCCCAAACACCGTACTTCACTATCTGTACCATTCACCATTTCTATAAACTGACGCACTCTAAAAGAAAAAAGAAACATTTACTTAGACATAACCTTCAAGTACTCTTTTGTTTATGTAGCACCAACAGATTTCTGGAAATATTTCAAAAGACTGTATTTATCAAGGTTTGGTCCGCCCAGAAAAATCAGAGTATTAGGCAAAAGATAAAAATAAAAATGTGTCTACAGACATAATAAATAAAATAAAAATGAACCCTACCTTTAAAACCTAAAAGTAATTTAATCTCTAATATTTACACTTGATGGCAGGTCAAACACACCTAAGACACACACACAAGAGGCACCCCCTCTCACCCTCCACATCCCAGGCACCATTCCCAGCTCTTAGCCAAAGTGGGCCTTGTTTTCACTGTCACTAGGAGCAAAATAATTGTCATTTGACTTCAGCAGGTTTATGTTGCTCACAAGAGCGGAAATTTTAAGTTCAGTAACATGTGATCATTGAAAAAATAACAAAGATTTGTAAAACTAATTTTAAAAAACCCCACCAAATTAGACTGGCTGTTACCCAAGTAAGAGGAAGTTAGTGTTGGTGAGGGTGCTGAGGAATCAGACACCCTGCGTGTGGCTGGTGGGAGTGGAGAATGCTGAGCCCACGAAGGAAAACAGTAGGGCGCTTCTTCAACACATTACACAAAGGACCACCGCGCGGTTCAGCAATGCACTTCTAGATGAGCAATAAATCAGAAAACTGAACGCAAGAACCCCAGCGGGTAGCTGCATTCACAGCAGACTTACACACGGCAGCTGAGAGGTGGAGGCCACCTAAGGATGTCTCCACAGATACCATGGGTATCACTCCTCCTTCCCTTCCCAGTAAAAGGAAGGGAGTCCTGGCCCACGCGACAATATGCTCAGCACCGAGGGCATTATGAAAAGTGACCACGCTAGCCAGACACAGACACTGGCCTCAGGCAGAGGCAAGAAGGGAGAAGTCACTGTCTGCTGAGTGTGAGCTTCAGGTGGGAAGGAGAAAAAGCTCTAGAGATACCTGCCCAGAGCCAACGGCTGCACGACAAAGGCGAATGAACTGAGATGCACACAACTTTACACTTAAAAATGGCTAAAATGGTAATATACTTTATCAGTTTTTAAAATGCTATGAAGTTACTGTAAGAGACTTCAAGGCAAAAAATAAGACACTCATCTTCTCAATGAGACCTTTACACTTTTACCCAGAAACAGAGTAATTAAAGAGTATAAAGACCAAATACATAGCGCCTGCTCACAGTCTTTACAACTGACGTGGTTTTGGTTTGGTTTGGGTGCTGTGCACTGGACCAGAACCTCACAAGTGCTTCACAGTAAGCACATGCTCTACCCCTGAGCTATACCCAAGCCCCCCCATGCTCTACCCCTGAGCTATACCCAAGCCCCCACATGCTCTACCCCTGAGCTATACCCAAGCCCCCACATGCTCTACCCCTGAGCTATACCCAAGCCCCCACATGCTCTACCCCTGAGCTGTACCCAAGCCCCCACATGCTCTACCCCTGAGCTATACCCAAGCCCCCACATGCTCTACCCCTGAGCTATACCCAAGCCCCCACTCAATTCTTTTTTTCTTTTAGTCTTTGGATTTTTCGAGACAGAGTCTCACTATGTAGTGCAGGCTGGTCTCCCCCTCCCCACCCCCAGTACTGGGGATCAAACTCATGACCTCACATCTGCCACGCGGGTGCTTATGCCACTGAGCTAAATCCCTGGTCCAGGCTGGTCTTGAACTCGTGGCGATCTTCCCGCCTCAACCTTTCAAGTGCTGGGATTACAGGTGTGTGCCACTCTGCCCAGCCCCCAAAATGTTTTTTTAAAAATCCATTACTTAAATGGGCTACAAAACTGTATGTAGATATTGGAAACAAGATTTAAAAAATTAAAGTTATGGAAGCATAAAAATGATTTTGATGATACAACATAACAAACATATAATATATGAATATAATGTTTTATTAAACTCACTTTAATGTGAAAAGGAGATTGGGATTTCTTTCAAGTAAACTTGGATATAACTGTTGTGTTGTTTCAATGGCTTCCCCCATCCTTCCTGCTAACACCAATTTCTGAATTCCTGTTCAGACAGAAAGCAAAACATTAACTCCTACAAAAAGAGAAATATAAACCAAGAGAATCCTCAGTAAAAAGGTTCAGTAAAAGAAGTTCTTAAAGTAAACTGTCACTAATTTTAATTTGTTTCTTTTGAGACAAGGCCCTTGCTATTTTGTTCAGACTGGCCTTGAACTATGTACCCCAGGCTGGCCTTCCCTCAGGGATCCTCCTGTCTCAGCTTCCCTCTTGTTGGAATATAAGTGTCTGTCACCGTGGCAGCTCCTGATTTGTTTCCTTTCCTAAATCAGTTTCCATTAGGCAATTCAAGAAAATACTTCTTCAGATATCTTTAAAGAATTAGAAAATAAGTACTTTCCCAAACTATTTTTTAAAATCATAAACATACAAGTAATACAGAAAACACACAAATATTAAAATTTCAAACAGTAACACTCAGAAAACTACTTTTCTGAAGAAGTAATAAAGTGATTAATTGGATCTTTTGAACACAGTACTAGAAAAATATTAGCCTTTACAAAAGAGCTGAACTTAACACTCATGAGTATTTACCAGTAGGCACTTTGTTAAATTAGAAGCTGAGGGTACAGATGAGCAAGCAGTCACCGAACAGAACTTACTTAAGGCGGTGACAAGGAGGTACACAATGTGCTCCACCACCAGGCGGTCAGCGCGAGCACAGCAGGAGATCCACACAGAGCAGGGTTCTCAGCCCTCATGGGCTGCCCATCAGCTCCAGGACTGGTGCTATCTGCTCGGCCATCGAGTTGCATCGTCCACGCCGCTGGCCAGGCTGCCTTGCCTTTGTTACAAGGCCCAAACAAGGGCAGCAGCAGTAAACACTTACACGGTCAGCTGTACCTCACAGTCAGAGCGCAAGCTCGCTTTAAAGATTCTTAAATGTCTTTCACATACTGTCTGCACTACTGCATCAGAACCGCATGACTACTCGAAGCAAAATAAGAAATCCTTTTTCTTAAACATTATTTTTTGAAAGCTTAAGAAAACATTTTAAAAGGGAAACTGGTGAAGTATTTCTTACAAAAAAGTATTTCTTACAAAAATTTCTATAAAACTTTATCTCTGCATGTAGAACTCTTATATAGTCCTATAATTTTAAAGCCATTCTTCTAAGATATCAATAAAAACAAATTTCAAAGGCATCCATTTTAAAGTACTATGCGTGAAAAGTTTTGTTTTAAAAAATTTCTAAAAACTAAAGAAACCAAACCTATCATATGAAAACCACCATTAGACAGACAGACAGACAGACAGACAGACAGACAGACACACACACACACACACACACACACACACACACACACACACACACAGCGTCCTTACTTTGTCTATTCTTAATGGAAGCTAATTCTTCTAGAACCGTCTGGTCTGTGGATCTGGCAAAGGCCTCTGCTGTGGCGCAGTACCCATGGTGGACAAGGTAAGATGAAACCATTCTTAAAGAGAAGAGGCATCTTTTAGTCAAGAGAGTCCAAGCATCATACTGCAGTTCATATCGTCAAAGTCCACTCTGGTATTTGAAAATCAATCCACTTTCTCACAACAATTAAGCCTTAAGAATCTCAACTTTAAATAGAAAAAACATCATTTTGTTTTAATCACACTTATTTACAGAACAAAACTGCAAATAGTAATAGACACTACTCTAACATAAGTATTTCTAGAGAATCAAGGACATTCTTTGATTCTTGATTCCCCTTTATCCCCAGATTCCTTCCTATTCATTTGCCTAACATTCATTCAATGCTACTAAATTTAATTTCTATTTTCACCTTTATCGTATTATTTACCCCTATAATACAATGACACTTGTAAAGCATCCTCTCATTTTAAAACGACAGATTAATCAGTGCTCTGGAGCTCAACTGCTTTCTTTACTCAATGGTTAAAGGAGATGGATCATAAGGTATAAACAGAAGAAATACTAAGGAGAGCTCAGAGAAAGAACCACCCAGATCAAAGTCTGAGGATAGTCAACAAGGAATCAGACTTTGAATTTAAATGACTAATATGGTTTTGCACAGCAAATTAGTCAAACATGATTTACAGGTAACAAATACATTTTGAACAAGTTTATTTTTAAAAAAAAATTCATCAGTAATCAAAACATACACTTATATCCATAAAACATGGCCAAGAAAAATTAATGATCCAACAATATTAATCCAAACTTTGGTATCTATCTACAAATATTCAACTGTTAAACCTGTTAAACACTACTAAGGGCCAGTTAGAAAATACTGGGCAGAAGACAGGGGTTAGCAGGGAGGATTGGTAGGGTGGAGGACTGATCGCTTAAGCAATAAATACAGCTTCCTCTGTGACCAACTATTCAGACTAATCTAGGGGAAGAGGGACCTTGTAAATGGACTTCCTGAGAGTTCATGCACATGGCATTAAGATATCGATTCATGAAACTTGGGGAGGGGGTTAGAACAGGATTAAGGAAAGTATTCCCCACTAGTACTATAGTATCTTTCACAGTCACTGCTTTTTGATCTTCATTTCCTTTATATTACCCTAAATGTTTAACGATGGTTTATACAAGAAAGAAGCATTAAAATTTTTTTAAAAATTTAAAATTCCTTTAACTAGAGATCTTTGGTTAGATCTTTCTAGTTAGAATAGGGCCATTACTATAATCTCCCTGCATCTAAATGCTAAGTAGTAAATATTTAACAAAACAGGGAGTCTAATAACCAAAATATAGCTGATGTTATTCTTATAAAGTAACACAAATATTAGAAAAATTTCATAACATCAAATATACCTATGTCTGTATTCCAGTGTATTTTGATGGTACGAGTAAACACCCAACAATTTTTTATACACATTTGAACTGCTAAACAACAAAGCCAAGTTCATGTCCAAAAACTACAGATTCTGAGTTATCAAAAGTACTCCTCTGAATTTATCTTTTATATCAACATTAAAATTGAACCATGTGATACTTGAATGAAACAACAAGTCCTACTACTAAGGATAACAAATGAATTAACCTAGCCTAAGAGACTTAGTATCACTTTATTTAATCTATCAAATTAAATCAGGATAAAATACAATTCTGTATGTGCAGTTAAATCACCCCTTTATATTTTCTTTAAATAGGCAAAACAAACTACTTTTTTGAGAAAGATGTCAACATCAGAATGCTCCGGATTTAAATTAGATTAAAAAGCTTCCATGAATACCAGGCTCAGTTTTTCATTCATGTGCACGCACAGTTCTTCACTCTTACTTTTGAATCATGGTCTGCCATTCTCCTTCTCGATCTCCAATAGGAAACCGGTCTATCTGGGCCTGGATTTTGGTTCTCCATTCCCTCATGTAGTCTTCTATGTCAAACACAAAAGGATGCTGCCCAAAATTGGCGTCAACCACTTCTCCTGGTGTCTGAAGCCCCACGGTAGGATATAAATTTGGCTGTAACAACATATTTCATGTCAACATCTACCCATTTTATATTAAAGAATTTATTCTTAATGTTATTTTTCAAACAACAGTCACAAATTTATTCATCAAATTTAGAAATGCTAATCAAACTTATTATTACTAGAGCAAGAATTTTTTAAACTATATAAAATAATGTTAGATGAAAACACACTTCTTGTAATCTACCCAAGAAAAAACCCAAAACAACTAAGTAACAATGTATTTATTCAAAGACCATGCTGTATCATTTGGTATTGCATATTAAATATATGAAGATGCCATTCTTGCTCTTGAGAATGCTATTTGGTTGCTACAGAGATTCCAAAATAAACATATAACTCTATCTCAGCTTTTATCTCAGTACAAACTGAACACTAAGGCTAGTTAGTTCGCATTAAAGTGCCAGCCCAGCTAGTCATGTAGTATTTTAAATCTATTACTTTCATTTACCTGTACATTTGGGAGGCCTGCCTTTACAAAGGAAAGCTGGTAAGAATTTAGCTTGAAGCAAGACATGCTGCCACAGTGGGGGTTCTCCATATAAAAATAAAAACTCCAACATTTATATTTTGAGAAGAAAAGGGTAAATCTGAATATTCAAACTCAGAAGTACCTTTAAGATTTAACAGCTAAATAATGAAACAGGTGGCAGCTTCAAATACACAAAAAATACAGATATGTTTCTTTTGGGTTTATCACTAAGCAGTCATTGAACTTAAAGGGAAAGTGAGTTATCTAGTGTTATATAAATGCCAGGATTTAACCACTGTAATAATCCTGTGAAGCAATTATTACTCTCTCTATTACAAAGATACAGAAATTGAGAATTAGGGATTAAATAATTTGCTCATGGTCACTCTATTAAGCCACAACAGGATTAGAACACAGGCTTATAATATGACACTAAATGCAAGTTCAATTTTTATTCCTGTATGCAAAACCCATACATCTTCATTATGGGCATTCATGTCTTATTCGTTTTAATAGTTATGCCAAAAATTTTCACAATATAAAACAAGGCAAAAATTAAAAGGGGATTATCTTTGTGAATATGACACTTAAACAGATTCACAGCAAAAACATTAAAGAGGTATGTTTAAAAACAACTGTTCAACAAGCAACATAAATCAGAAAAAAGGCCAAATATTGTGTCAAGGTATCATGAAATATAAAGTCCTATCAGATTATGGAAATAAAATGGTAAAGCAAAATAATACAATTGTACTGATTCTTAATAAGCTATAGAACAAGTTCAAAAAAATTTAAGCCAAAACCAGGTGAGATTTCACCAATGAGAAAACAAATCTAAGAGCATGATCTAAAGGCATACATTGTGTCCATGTTAAACAATAAAGAAAAAATTTCAGGCCTCTCTACTTCCAGCACAGTAGCTTTCCATTAAAACTTATGACAAGGGGCGGGGGATTTACTCAGCAGCATAAGTGCCTGCCTTGCAAGGACGCGGTCGTGAGTTCGATCCCCGGTACCGATTAAAAAAAACAAAAAACTTATTACAAACTTAAAAGATATTTTAAGACAAAGTATATAAGGCCAAAGATAATACATAGTGAAAAGAAATTCTTTTCAATACAGAAAATAAAAATTACTAGTTCAAATTCTTATGAATCTCAATAGCAATGCAGGTAATTTGCACAAGAAATCTAAAATGCCAATAAACAGACACTTAACCCTGATTTTCTACAATGCAAATTAAAACAAGATTTGTTTGGGGAGGGGGCACGTCAGGTTAAGACTTAAAACTCTGAGAATACCCCATGTTGTTGAGTGTTGACAAAATAAACTATCACATCAACTACTCACAGAAATGCACAGATGTTATTTTTTAAAAAAGAAATTTAGAAAATCTTAAGATCGACAAAGCAATTTTACTCACAAGGTTTGGATGCTATACCAATAACATGTATGTATAAAAATGTATATTCTGTATATTCTGCAGTATTATTTGAAAGGACAGAGAAAGAAAGAAAGAAAGAAAGAAAGAAAGAAAGAAAGAGAGAGAGAGAGAGAGAGAGAGAGAGAGAAAGAGAAAGAGAAAGAGAAAGAGAGAGACAGCCTACCAGCCCAAGTGATACTATATGTCTTAGTTACTTCCTTGTTGCTGGGACAACACCTACAACTTAAAGGAGAGGTTAATTTTGTTTAATGCTTTTAGAGAATTCAGTACAGTGGACTGGATCCAAGGCAGAAAAGAGCTGGTGGGAAGGGGCCAGGTGAAGGAAGCTGCTCACTGCGTGGCAGCCAGGAAGCAGTGCTAGAAGGGAGGAGCCAAGGAGGGTTACCCACTCTTCCAGGTCACACAGCCAGTGACCAGCCTTTAAGCCAAGCCCTGCCTCTCAAAAGCAGTTACTGAACTCATCAGTGGATGAAATCCATGATCCAATCACCTTCCACACCCCCGCCTGAGTACAGGAGAGTTTTGAGGGACGTTCTAGATCAACACCATACTATATACCACGTGCCTGAAATCTAAGATTCTAATAAGATACACTACTGTTTTATGTGTGAGAAAGATCACTGCCAATTAAAAATCAACAGAAGTTACGAATTCTAAAATGCATTCCCAATTCTGAAATGCTTAAGTATGAACAAAAATCTGCTTCTTAAAATTGATGAATTACGTTAACATATATATAAAATATCACAAAGAACAGAATAAAAAGATATATACGGGCATAGAAAGATTCCAATACTCATTACTAAATGAAGAAAGTAAATTGTAGGCTAGTGTGCACATGCTGACCCCTCTTCTTTGTTATGGACATACTGACTTATACATATAGAAAGGTCTAGAAAAATACACATTCACGTGAAAACAGCCACTTTAACTAAAGAGTCTGGGACTATAAGGTGCACATTCATGTATCTCCATATTTACCTTTATTTCTCAAATATTTAGTAACTATATACTATATAGTCCTATAATCAAAAAAATGTTTAAAATGATATAAAATATTAAGTCGGTTTTGGCTTTCTGAATGGTTTACATATATGAATGGATGTCACCCAGGCTAGGCCACAAACCTGTAGGTACAAGCAGTCCTATGACTTTGTCTCTCAAATTGGTAGGACTACAGATCTATGTTACCATGCCCAGCTAGTAAATATAATTTTTATGCCATTTACTAAACCTTAAAACTGAAGAATCTGGGGGAAGAGGAACAAGGAGATAGTCCTAAACTTGTTAAAGAAAAGACTTTTTAAAACAACCTTCTAAAATATACGATTCAATGACTTTTAGTAAAGTCACAGAATTGTGCAACCATCATGTCTAATTTTATATTTGTATCACTTAAAAAAAAAAAAGAAGAAGAAGAAGTGCTTACCTAACATGTGCAAGGCCCTGGCTTCAATTTCCAGTAAAGAAAGTGAAGTACAAAAACAGACAGGAAGACAGACAGAGACAGAGACAGACAGCGAAGGGGGAGGGGTCCAGAGGAAAGCAAAGCAGAGGAAGAAGGGCCTAACACCCAGTAGTGGCCACTTCCCACTGCCCCACCCCCAACCCTTGGCAACAACTAACCTTGCTACAGATGGCTAATAATGTGTTTTCCTTAATTAAAAAAAAAATCACTCTTGCCTATGTAGAATTAAAATAGTAATTTAAGTCTTTATGAAAAGATGAAAACGTTTTATTTGAGGCAGATACTAAAATGTTTAATCTAAAAACTGTTCCAGAGCTACACATGCATAATAAAATTCCTATTTAACAGCAGTTGTTAAACTATTTCTTCTAATGAACATCAAGGCAAATACTCTATAAGAGACTTCATCATGTCAGCCTCTAGAACTGGACGGTGGCATCATTCTAAATAAGAACAGACACTAACAAAAGGAATGGATCAGTTTACAGTTAAAGACATTTTTCAAACCACTGAGGTGAGCTGGAGAAGACCTATTTTCGAAAAATCTATGGTTTTTAGAACTATATAAACACTAAAATCCACGAACAGTTCATGTAGTCTAAATGACTTTTTTCTAAAAATATATCCTCCCAGGATTCAGTGTTTCAAGTAGCTAGGGACAAACAACATACGAACACTTTCTTGTGATTTCCTTAATATCAGGATAGGACTCATTTTTCCCTTTTTCTTCAACTACAAAGGGAGACGTATTGTGGAAATCCCAGAACATTTTATCATAAAAATGAAAAAGTTAGAAATACTATAAAAGAAAACCTGTAACAACCACCATTAATAACTACCCAGCTAGTCTTACAGCAAAAAAGTTGCATATCACCAATGGCTTAGCATCTACAGACTAGCTGGTGTTTCAAGGGTAGCACAAAAATAACCCATGTTTATAAGCAATGAAGTCTTTCACAAATGATCAATCTGTTAACAAAAAATCAAAAATCATGGCAACACGGTTCACTCTGGTAAACTAATCTGACACGCTTAATATCACAAAAGAGGCGAGATAAAGGGAACTAAACCAGTTAACCAACTTCAAGTGAAGCTTAAGATCTTCTCACAAAAGCCCAACATCAATCCAGGTACTCGATCTACATCTATACACTCTGCCCAGGCATCTGTCACACAAATGCTTACTCAAAAAGACCCTGCTTTCCACTATGGTATTTTTCTTCTCTCTGTACTATACTAACATTTCCGCTTGCTAGTGAATTAATTATCAGCAAACAGCCTACTAAATGTAACTTAAAATGTTTTGCTTCTTCTGACCACTGGCTCCTACCCCTTTGGACTTTCAGCATCATTTTAGCTGAAGTCCTCCAAAGTTGTCCAGTCTGTAACTGCACTTCCCGTTCTTAAATCCATTCCTAACAGGATTTCTCCATTACAATGAAACGTCCTAGTCAAGGTCAGTGGTGACCTCCTTTCTGTTAAACACAATGGTTAACTCACTCCTCATTTTAAATGATGGATCACTGGCACATGATGCCACCTTTCATGGCTTTCTTCCTTCGCTTTCAGGATCCATTTTTCGTCTTCTTCCCTACCCTCTCTGGCGGCTTCTTCTAAACTTCTTCATTAGCTCCTTTTCTCCCAAATTTAGCATGTGCCAGAACTGAATTCTTGGCGTAGTTCTCTTCTGTGCCTAATGAACACCCCTTGTTGATCTCAAGCAGTTCTATAACACCTAAATCAAACTGCCTCCGAATTTTTATCACTAGCCCAGGTAATTCTCCTGCATTCCAGTCTTGCATATCTATGTTTAAATTAACTTGACTTTTAACTTATGCAACACTGAATTACTGATCTTCCTCCTCAAAACGTGTACCTAAGCCAGTCACAAGCATGCACTTACAGTCCCAGCTTGGAAGGCTGATGGGAACCACCTGAGCCCAGGAGTTTGGAAGTAACCTGGACAACACAGCAAGACTTCATCACTTGAAAAACAAAAACAAGTAGTTGGCACTCGGCAGGACTGGGGGACAGACCAGGTGGAAGGTGGCTGAGTGACCCTGAGAGGTCCCGCTGTGAGCCGAGTGTCGTCATGCACACCCAGGGGACAGCCCAGCCCAGGCAGGGGACACGAGCAGGTGGCCTGGGCACAGATACAAGCCCTTCTAGCCAGCCCTGCACCAGATCAAGCAGCAAGGACAGGGAGAGGTAACGGGCTCTGGCTCCACACCGCAGAACAAATCAGGGCCTTGCAGGGGAACAGCAGAGAGTCCTGGCCCCCCTAGACCAAGTATCTAGTTCTCAAAGACACTCTAAACCCGATCCAGTCCGACTATGGACAAGAGGGCTCTCGCACTTGTGAGGCATTCTCCAGCTGCACAGCCAGATGTGAAGATGGTGAGAACCACTAAAACCACAGGGCCTTTGGGTCATCCACCCATCAAGGCAACTCACCACAGTTACTGGGGTGCCAGCCAAAGATGCAGGGAATGAACCATTTCACCACCAGCTACAGGAATGAGGACTGTAGCACCTATTGCTGTTTCTTGCTGGCTACTAACGAGTGTTAATATGCTTTTGCTTGTGAAACAAAACATAAAGGTTGGAGTGTGCAGCTCAAGGCCCTGGACTTGATCCCCAGTACCACAGACAATGAAGGAACAAACAAAACCTGTTCCACCTCTCTAAAGCTTTCCTTGCATCAGTAACTGGCCTTCCTTCCGTTCTCTGTTGTCTTTCCTAGCTCCATTTCTTCCTCATACACAGCACCTTAAAGTCAAATCCGCTTCTTCATACTTTCACATCTAATCCATTAGCAAGTTTTCTTGGTTCTCGGACTTTTAAAAGAATGTTTATCTTCCACTTAAGCTCTAAGCTATGTGGAACACACTTTAGTATGAAACACAAGACAAAACCCTAGTGGTGTGCTCTCTTCCCCAAGATGAATATTTCCTTCACCACTGCTTGTTACATAATGCTTGGTGATGAGCACCCTTCCCATGCGCACACCTAACCTTCTTTGGCTACACAGTGTTAATCTCTATATAAATCTTTTCCCTCCTGGCACTTTCTTATGGAAAATCACCTGTCTTTTGTTGTCTATTCTCTGCCTGAGCCTCCCATCATTTCTCAAGTCATCTCTGAAATAAGAATGCATCACATCATCAATGGCACCATGTGTTTGTCTCCACTAGTCAAGCAGCTGCCATGGAACCAGCATCAATGCCTGACAGGAAGTGCTAAACAAGCCCGTTATACAACTCCAAGACTTGTGTTTTTTGTTGTGTTTCTTATGAAACAGCTGCAAAACTATAACCTTTAAGATATTCAGTCAATGAGCCACTCAAGACCAACTGAAAAAGGAACACAGAAGTCCTATGGTCCAAAAAAAAACGGTAGCCAGGGATTTAGCCCAGTGGCATAAGCACCTGCCTGCAGGCTTGAGGTCGCAAGTTCAATCCTGAGTACCAAAAAAACCCCAAACCTTTTATCACTATTATCATCACACTCTAATAATAAGAAAATGACAGTATCAACACAGTGCAGTCACCAGATTGGAAAAGGGTCCCACAGACATAATGGAGAACTCTTAAGAAATGTTCCTGATGGTAAAGATGATAGTATCATGTAGAAAACCACAACATCAACTCTAGAATGAAACTGCTACTGCTGACAGTCACTTTTATCCTTCACATAAGTTTCTGCACAACGTTCTTATGTCTCCTTACTCATACCTTACTTTCTCCCTAGTTTCTCAACCTCGCCATCAGAGTGACCCTTTAACAACTGAAGTTTCATCATGACAACTAAAACTCTATGATACCTGCTCTCCACGCAGAGTAAACACCCAAGCTCTCTCAGTGGCTTACAGAGTCCAAGAGACCTGCTGTAGATGACCCGTCATGACCCCTGCTCATCCCTACTCATGTGCTCTGGCTTCCCCACTCCCCACCGCTGTACTTCCAGCTGTTCTTTACGTGACCTGCCTTCCCCCCGACTTCCACCTGCCTGAACATTCTTGCTCTCCGTGAGCACGTGGCTAGCTTTCTCCTTCCTTCAACACTCTGCTCAGGCTGCACCTCAAGCAAAAGTGAGCACCTTGTACAACTCCCTGTCCTACCTTTGACGCTGCCATGCTCTATTTTCCTCTTTCCAAAATACCTGGAGCCTTTTAAAATGTTACAATTTACTTCTTTCTGTGTACTATTTATTTCCTAACTTCCCCCGCTTGACTACTGTAAACTCCAAAAGAACAGAAAGCTCTCTGACCCGTGTTGCCAAATGAGGTATCTCAAGCTCAGAACCTTCAGTGTGGCAGGCTTTAACACAGGGGCAGATACATGATCAGAAGTGCGGAACAATCCTTTGCTGAAAAGGGCAAAGATACCAAAGAAACATATTTCAAATGAATGTACAGCAACAAAGTAATGTGTATCTGGGGCTAAGAGGACACAGCTCAGTGGTAGAACACATGCTAAGCAGGTGTGTGGCTCAGGGCCGATCCCTGACACTGTAAAACAACATCAATCTGTTTTATCAATTCTGGTTTGCTTTACTTTGTGCAGCAGGATTCAGTGTAGTGTTGAGCTTAATTATGAAGTTTCATAACAGAAAGACTACAGAAGGGATCTCTGTTCTACATGTGGCACTTCAATCTAGCATCAGTAAGACTATGCTCTAAACATGTCTAGTTTTAGTTTCTTTACAGTTTCTTTAATTGAAAATGCAAAACTGCTTTTAAGAAATTATGACTTACCGGTAGATCAGTGAAAGCAATACCTTTAAAAAAAAAAAAAAAGAGTGGCATTAGAAGCTGTTTTTCGAAGGCAAACTACAGTGACAAGCTGAATTTATAACGTAGGAGAGAGAGAATGATAAAAAATAAAAAAATTAAACTTTACTGTAAGAGAAGGGAACCAATTTTTCTCGGTAACATTAACACAGGCCTAGGTGAATCCTGTGCCGCTCAAGAGCACCAAACTTGTTGGTCACACATGGATTTTATTTCTGAGCCACTGCTATTACCTCTAGGATTTCCAAAATGGTTCTAGATACATCTTCAAAACTACATTAAGAAACACATAAGAAAATAGTCATATTTGTTTTTTTTATTCTCAAACTACACTACCGAGCAGTCCAGATAATCACCCAGATTTTAAGTAACTCTACACAGAAGGAAAAGGCAAGGTTTTCTGTTACAGAAAGTGAATGAAACAAAGTTTAGCACTTGTGTAAGTGTGTCTTAAAATTTCTGATTACTATAAAGGAAAAAACCCTCCTTCAAAAAATAAAAACTTAAGACAATTGAGAATTTCTTTTAAATGCCCTTGGTAGTAATTCTAACACAGTTATGTTCCAAATACAACTATAGCAATGGCAATGTCACTGGAATAATTCTACTGGCATCCAAGTTGTTTCTTTTTTTTTGGTGGTAGTGATTTTCTTTTTATTTTCTTGGTCTTTTTGAGACAAAGTTTCATTATGTAGTTTGGGCTGGCCTTGAACTCACTTTGTAACCCAGGCTGGCCTCAAACTCCCATCAATCCTCCTGCCTCAGCCTCCAAAGTAACAATTACCTCCTTTGATGTGTTCAAATATGTTACTTAGCTGAAAGAAGCCAAGTTCTTTTCTAGTATTTCACTGATATATTTAAAAAGATCAAACACCAGAATAATGAGAGAAAGATGGTGTTGGTGAGACAGTAACTCTCAGTTCTTCCAGTCTAAACACACATGAACAGAAAACACAACAAACCACCCCAGCACTGGCACCACCCCTCCACGGTCTTGATCATCAGCTTAAAAAAAAAGAGGGGGGTGGGGGAGGCTGTCATTTTTAGGGTCTGTTATCTTACTTGACAAAAACAGACAACAAACACAAACATTTTTTTAAAGTTACAAAGTTAAAATGATCCATACCCAAAATATTTTGAGCACCAAGTGATGCAGTAAGTGTAAAGCTTCCCAGTTGACCTCATGTGATGAGCCTGGGATGAAATATGGGTACACTAAAATTACCACAAAGAATGTCCCTCAGGCTCTGCGTACAATGAGGTGTACACAAAACATGAGTGAATGCTATGTTTAAACTGGGACTCATCTGCAAGGCATTTCATATTTATGCAAGCATTTCCCCCAGAAAAATCCAAAATGAGAAACAATTCTGGCCCCAAGCATTTTAGATAAAGGACACTCAACCTGTATGTATATATTTTTAAAAAGAAATATGTAAAAATGTTTTGTAGTTAGTAAAGCCCTGATTTTATGACTTAAAAACTCGTATATTCATATTGGTTTGTCAAAAAGAAAGCAAAGATAGAGTTGTTTTTATTTTCACTCCATGGAAAATATTCTGACTGCACTTACTTTCATTTAAAGTAACTGAGAGTCAAATGTAAAATTTACCATACATTTTTTAAAAAGCTAAAAAAAATTGAAAAAAATTTTTAACAAAATTACTATATGCAACTTTTACCACTTGATAATATAGCCTAACCAATTCCTTTCCTCAACAATACCTGTAACAAAACTATCTGGATTTATTATTTTAGCAAAATTCCTCTTTGTCAGTAATTACTGTCATTTTCACTCTTTGCCAAGAACTCCAGTAAAAGCCCTCATTAATTCCATATTTAACGTTTTTAGATACTGTCAGGCATAACCTATGTGGTTCAGACCACAAAAAGATACCACTGTAGCAAATTAGCATTAACTATTTAATTTTACACAGAAAAAAAATTTTTCTATTTTTTAATTTCCTGATTTGTCGAGAAGCTATTTGAATGTGATCTTCAATTGATAAATAATATTCAGAAAAAGTTTTTAAAAATCAAATTAAGTTAATGTTCGTACCAAAATGTTTACACTGAATGACACTTGCACAAGACAGAAATTAAAGATGTGTCGCCCTGGGATAGAAATTATCCCTGTCAGAATTACAAGAAACTGAGGAGCATTTTATCTTTCGGAGGCTAGACTCTACACTGAGGGTAGGCAAAGCTTTCCTGTAAAGGGCCTGGCAGTTAGTATCTGTGCTTTCCCGACTAGATGGTCTTTGTCACCAGTACTCAGCTCTGTCGCTGCAACAGGAAAGTTGCCACAGACAAGACACCAATGAACGGGGCGGCTGGGTTCCAATGAGTACTTTAAGCCAGACAGAGGCCTCTCTGGCTATAGCTTACAGAGGACCCTGCTCTAGAAGATAATTTCTGTGTACCAGTGTGTCATCACTGCATCCCTTACATCCAGCCTAGTGCCTAACAAAAATACCAGAAACATTACTGAGTACTCAGTGTGTCCTCATGTGTCACTTTGGTTTACTGTAACAACTGTAATGTGTTAAGTATTACCTTTACAAACTTATAAACCGGGGCAGAGCATTGTAGTTAACCTGCATAAGGCCACAATATACAGCAGGAGTCAGTCCATCTGATTAAAGAACTCATCCATGAATAGTACACTAGCTCTGTGTGCTTACAATTCATTAAATTTAAGAATAACACCAACATTTCAAATCTACAGTGGTACCATGACTGACAGTATGTTTTACGATTCTGGGGAAGATAATGACATCTGTCCGTGTGCGGAAGACAGCCATGGTCATATCTGTCACCCAGTGCAGTTTGTGAACCAAAGCAAAATTATGCTGAGCACTTTTGTTTTCAAAACAAACTGTTCACACAAAGAAGCATTCATCAATTGAGGGAGGTATTACCATAACGAGAATTCAATTCTATCATTACATGCCCTTTCTTAGAAAGCATCTTATTTAATTAAAATAGCTTTCATATTCAATGGAAACACTCAATTTAAATGTTTGTGGTAAAGTGTTAGGAGGAAAAAAATCAATTCTCATTTGATGTTCCCATCTCCCAAAATAAAATTTTCTTCTCTAGAAAAGTTAAAAAGTTAGTGTTAAAATGACTAATTGTGTTAGGAAAAACATCTTGTTCTGCATTTTTTAGTCAGCCATTAAGTCATACCTAAAACAGCAGGTTTCTCTTGGTTTAAGATCTTAAATACATAAGGGGCCAGGGATACAGTTCAGCAGAATAAGCTCTTGCCTGGTAAATGCAACGTCCTGAGGTCAATTCCTAGTAAAAAACCCCCACCAAAAAAAAAAAAAAAAAGATCTTAAAACACATTAAGCAGCCAAGCCAACTCACCCAGTTAACTAACTATTACGATATATAAACTGCATGGGGCATTAATATCACCGGACTGATGAGAATCTAGGGATCTTTCGTAGAATTGAAAGCTTTACAGCACAGAAGAATTGTAGAATTAAAATAATCAGAAGTAAAAATGTTAAGCTGAATATAAATACAAAATAAAGTTAATTTTATATAAAGATTATGTTAAAACACTAAAAAAATAAAAATAAAAAAACTTAATAATTGCTGTCAATGCAACCAAGGAATTTAGAACTTTCATCTACGAAAAGACAACTTTTGGGTTTCAAGAACATCTACTACATACATAAACAGACTACTTGCAGTATAACTTGTAAGATGCTATTCATAAGCAGAGCTTCTGCTTTCTGAAGTTAGGTTTTGCTTCCTCTAACTTCACCCCATTAGGAATAATTTGTTTTGAGTCAATGATTTTCCCAACAGTACAAGTAATGTGACGTCTACTTTTCTAAAACATCAGTCTTGCTATTCTTTGCATTTTCTTTAATTTTAGAGGGTGGCGGGAGACCTCCTAAGAAAGGGAATGTAACAAGCACATACAATTTCAATTTGAAGCACTAATGAGTTCAGGCGTATTCAATACTGATTTCATAGTAGTCTCTCAATATACGTGTTTCTTAAAGTTTTCATGAACCTATATATTTTTTATTAGCCTCCTACATTTCATGCTTAGAAGTTTTGTTATTACTTGAGTGTTTAATTCTGTGCCCTCCTGTAGAACAGTGTTACAGTCATCATCCTTAAGCAATCTTTGTCAGGAGGTCTGATCTTTGAGTGTGTCACTGCCTTCTATTTACTAGGAGCACTGAACTTTCCACCGCTTTGAAACAGTTCCTCCTGCTATCATCAGGGTTGTGACAAGCAGCAAAGAGAACCAGTCATGTTGAAATATTTAAAGCTGCTGACATGTGTACCACTTGGAATTCATAACATAGGTGATTAAAGATATGGAAAATACAGGGCAGAAGGTTTAGCCAAGTGACAGCTCTTTTTTTGTATCACCTGTTACCTAAAGAATTGGATATCCCTTGCCTCACTCTCAGAAGAAGCTTTCTTTCTCACAATGAATATATTCTGCTTTAAAAGAAAAAAAGAACTGGGTCACAATGTGTACAGTTTTACTCAAGCAAACGCTTACTTTTCTATACCAGGATATGAACTTTACCACTTTCTCAACTTTCACCTGGAGAAAAGAAACCATGTCCAGAACCATCTATCTATAAAGGAGAATCATCTAATAACCATGAATACCATTTCAGAAGTACATTAATCACAATATCTGGTTATATTGCATGCAATGCATTATTTTTATACCTAAACTATGTCCATTCTTGGTGTAAAAGCAGGTATTGTTGATAAGGTTAACACAACAGCCAATGACATCACCAGTTGTAAAAGTTGGTCCATAAGGTTGTCCAGTTCCAGAAGAACAAAATGAATGTCCATCATCCCCATGGTAACCATATGAATGTTTATCCCAACCTAAAGAGAAAAGTTCAGTATATTTACAATGAGAAGTAAGGCTCCTCAATACTATACTTATTCACTAAGATCTTGAGCCACAATAGTACAACAGATTAACACAACAAAATTTACACTCTCAACAATTACACTATGGAATTATTTCTATATTAAAATACTGTTTACAACATTAAGAAAAATAAAACCACCTCGCAGAACACTAGAACAAGTATTAAAACAAAGGGACTATTACTGAAAACAACACATGCAGTATCCACAGCAGGACCTGTCCCCATGTATGCTTTTCTCTCTAATATACTAAAGAGTTCATATTTTGATTTGAAGAGACAACATAGCCATATGCAAAGATTAATGCAAAATAGATACACCCTACAATTAATTAACATTAGCAAACAATAGCAGAAAGCAAAAGCCAAGAATTATGACTTTCTTCTGCTAAGTGGTATCAAGAAACAGTTCTGCACTGTAATCTGTACCTCCCTAGCTCCCAACGTAAACTGAGGATGGGCTAAAAATCAGGGTTGTGACAAGCAGCAAAGAGAACCAGTCACGCTGAAATATTTAATGCTGCTGACATGTGTACCACTTGGAATTCATAACATAGGTAATTAAAAATATGGAAAATCCAGGACAGTAGGTTTAGCCAAGTGGCAGCGCACTTACACTTGCCCGCTGTGTGCAAGCTTCAGAATTTTTGATCCTCAGCATCACAAAAACAAAACACAAAAGTATTTCCAAAATTCAAAGAATCAGTATCGTTAACTGTTTAATCTTCTTACTTGAAAACTTTAACCAGAAAGAGCTAGAAGTAAGATTGTAATAATACTAGAATTCAATCGCAAGTGTACCTGGTAGTCTATTCATGTTCACACCTTGAGCAGAAAGACCAATTCCCATGTAACTGTTGGAGGGGAAAAAAGGAAAAATGCAGTTTATTTTAGTCATGAATATGTAATTTATCAAACACACTCAAATATTATCAGAACTAAGTCCAGACTGAAAGTGCTGGGGTTGTTACAAAAATGCTACTACAACCTGGGCACAGTGGCGCATATCTGTAATCCCAAAATAGAGGGAGGCTGAGACAGGAGGTTCACAAGTTCAAGTCCAGCCTGGAAAACTTGGCAAAATCCTGTCTCAAAATAACAAAAAGAGCTGGGGATATAGGTCAGTAGTAGAACATTCTACCTTACTTTGATATTTGGTATGACAATAAAAAATTACAATTTATTATAGAGCAACAAAGTACAATATTTAGCAATATTAAAACCCATTCAAAGCAAACTCCTACAATAATCACTCATAAACACACCCAAGGTATTAGTAACACCTACAAGGAGTTTACATTTTTAAAAGTTCTGCAATTTTTACCTATAAACAATCTTTCTACCTTTTTTAACTAGTAATTTCTTGCCAGTAATCTTTGCAACTTCTAAAAAGCATATAGAGGAATTTGTGTATAAAAATGGAAATGTTAAATACACAAATGTATTTCCAAAGAGACACAGTGACAGTGCAGTCCACCACAAAAAGGGGACATGTATTAATATTTGAAAAGAATGTCATATCAAAATCATCTGAATTAGCTAATAAAATTACACTAATTACACTAAAAAATCTGCTTAGGATATGCACAGAATGGTTTGTTATGATTGAACAAATTCACAAAAAATCTACCTAAATAAGAGACCCTTTATTTCTAATTTATAAAATTAAACTGGGCATGGTAGCACACTCTCTAATGCCAGCATAATGAGAGGCTGAAGCAGAAACATCACATTTCACCCATTTGAGCCTGAACAACTTAGGCACTTAATGAGTCCCCGGCATTTAGGAGGGGAGGGGAGGGGGGGCAAAGGGAGGGGAAGGTGAAGGGAAAGGGAGATAGAGAGACAGACAGACAGACAGACACAGAGAGGACTAGAGACTAATTTTTGAAGGCATGAAGATCCTTGGTTCAAACTGCAGTACAGGATGAACAGACAGACAGATGAAGAAAAAAAATTGTAATTATGGTATGCAATTAATTTTCAAAAGCTTTAAAAACTTAACAAACATGACAAAAGTTTAAAATGGGAGAGTATAACACAATAGGCATAAATTGAAAAAACTAAGAAGAACAAACAATCTACTTTGTTAAAAAAAATTTAAGTCACCATGATTGGACCAAGATTTAAAATGGCATCTGATAAGATTCAGCCATTATTTCTCATAAAATCTCCAGTGCAGTAATAGAAGGAGATTAAATATAATATACCTGTTTCCAAATCCCAGGAAGCAAGTGAAACAATGAGGCCATGTCCATTAAAGACAAGGATGGCCAAAATATGCTAAACTCTGTTAAGTTTCAAATAATAAACAACCAGTATAAACACTAAAGGATAAAAATTACCTTAATCTGTGCTTAGTGTGATTATATACAAAGAAAACTACAGAACCTAACAAAAGCTTTTAGAATTTAGTATTTTGGCAAATTATCTGGATAGAGGAATTTCTACTAATACATGGCTAAGAAAAAGGGAGTTGTGCATAAGACGTATGAGTCCTATTAACTACAGAAACCATAAAATAAGAATGAAGTTCCCAAAGCTCAAAAATACAGTAAAAGCTATAAGTAAATGAATATAGTATGCATCTAGATAACTGAAAAATGGCCATCTTTCTAAAAAGCGCACATACATGTGATACATTTCAGGACAAAGTCAAATCCAACTTATTAAACAGGATATATATCAATTTATTAAACAGGATATATATATAATACATATATATATATATGGTTTGGGGTTTTTTTTGGTTTTGTTTTGGTCTTTTGTTTTTGCTTTGTTTTTCTTGAGATAGAGTCTCAACTATGTAGTAAAGACTGGCCTTGAACTCATTTATGTAGCCCAAGCTGACCTCAAACTTTGGCAATCCTCCTGCCTCAGCCCCCATAGTGCTGGATTACAGATATGCACCACCATGTCTGGCTAAAGTGATTTTTAATGCTCGTGTATTAAAACACAGAATTATGAATGGTAAGATTTTTTATTTTGAGACAGGGCTTGCTGGGAGGCCCAGGCTGGCCTTGAACTCATTATGAAGCCCATGCTAACCTTGAATTTACAGCAATCTTCCTTCATCAGCCTACTGAGTGCTGGGATTACAGGTGCAGGCCACGTCTGCCTCTTGTAAGGTAATTTTTTTGTAAGATATTTTTAAAAAGAAAAATGACAGGATTTTCCCTACTAAATATTAAAATCCATAGTCAATTCACAAGAACAATATTACTAATAAAAGCACATACTGAGAGTAACAAAATATAAAGAAATAACATTTAGATGTCTACCCAAGAAGGCTCATGAGTTTGTATTTCACTACAAGTATGACATAAAATGTAAGTACTGCCAAGACCTAAGACACAATCAGGCTGTCTATGCGGAGAACAGTCACCCAACGCAAAGCTCTGAGTGGGGCACTGCTGCGCATTGGCGGAGCTTGAAGCATGAAGACTGGCTCCTCTTCTGAGGCCAGGGTGTGCCCCTCTTTGGGGAAACAGATGAGTCATGCTTACTACTTAAAGCTAAAGTCTGAAAGGAGGCTAGCGCAACAGCGATCCCACCTACTACCTAGCTTGTTTCACACAGTGGCCCAGACCTAGCGAAAAGAAAAGAGAAAATTCTTGACTAGGACTGCACACGTTACTGAATGGATTAGTGACTCACTCCACAATTTTTCCCAATCATCCTAAGGGACCTGGAAACTAATACAGAATTTGTTATGGACTGGGGGGGCCAAGGAAGTAAAAAGTATATATTGTAAGAAAGACAATAAACATGAACACAATTAACAAAATTTCCCAAGCAAAATGAGACTGCAAAGATAAAATTCTGAACTATAAAACAAAATTAACAACCAGAATATAAATAAATTCTGGATGGCACTGCTCAACGGAGAATTTGATTCTTAAAAGAGATGAAACTAAATATAACTAGTACACATAAAACAAAAAGGAAGGAAATACAATCAACTAAACAATAAGGACTGCACAGAACTAGTACTTGCTAAGATCATTTAACTAAAAATCTTCCAGAATTGAAAACTATGAGTTGAAACTACATACCATATACCGAGGAACATAAAAATTCACCCTTATGGCATATTGAGAATGTCAACAAATATAATAAAAAATGATTTCTCAGATAACTACTAAGATGGTGACCACAATGAAAGATATTACATACTGACTCTAGAGCAGATACAGATTTTTAAGAAAAAATAAAGGAGCTTAAAAAAATGATGGAAACCATAAACGTCCAACATAAGAATGAAATAGAATCCATACAACAGATTCAAATAGACATCCAGGAGATTAAAAGTTCCACTGAAAGTATGTGCAGCACAATGAGCCAACGTTAAGGACAGAATATCAGATTTAGAAGACGAGTGCAGTTAGCAATCATGAAACAAAGACTTCTTTAAAAAAGCAAGGGACCACAAAAATAAAATCAGTCTAACAGCTGTGAGATAATGCAAAGAAAAATAACATAAAATTAACTGGAACCAATGAAAAAAGCAGGAGATACCACAACAACATAAAAAAGCAGTTCAGACAAGTAATGGCAGAAAACCTCACAGGTAAGGAAAAACAACCATACATAAATGAAGCATTCAACTCCAACAAGCCATGATTTTTTAAAAATTACATATGTGTGTGTGTGTGTTCAATACAAAAACAGAACATTACATTGTAAGCTGTTAGAGAAAAGAAACAAATCACACATAAAGGAAAGCCCATTAAAATCAGAGCTAAATTCTCAACACAAACTCTCAGGTCAAGGAGAACAAAACTATTATTTCAAAGTTGATAGAGAAGTGAAATATTCCTGCAATAAAGAATACTTGAAATTCATGACCACCAAACCAGCACTCCGAAAGATTCTGAACGACATGGTAGAAAAAGATAATGAAGACTACAACTCTTATGTACTCCAAAAAAATGAATTCATCAGGCAAGGCAAACAAACAGTGGGTATTTTCCAAGAATAGGAAAATAACACAAGGATAAGTCCTATCAATTATAACCATCAGTGTAAATGGTTTTAATACACGAATCAAAACAGAATGCCAGAAACAAAATTCAACAATATGCTGCATACATGAAACACATTTATTTCAAACAGAAATTCAGACTTCAAGTCAAAGGATAGAAAACAATACTATATCCAACAGCAACCTGGAAAAAAGCAATGGTAGCTATTCTATTTGCTGACAAAGAGAACTTCAAGCCAAGCCTGATCACAAGTGACAAAGATCATCATTACATCCTTGTGAAGGGAACAAACGAAGAGAAGAAAAAAAATCATAAAACATACGTGTACCAAACATCAGCATACTCAACTATATAAAACAAAGATTAATGGACGTGAAAAATCAAATAAGCACTAATATGACTCTAATGAGAACTTCAATACCCCACTATCACAAATAGATCATCTAGACCAAAACAAATCAAGAGAAATATCACAAGTGAAGCAAACTTTCAAATAAATGGACTCAGTAGATTTCTACAGTTTCCACACATCAGAATACACATTCATCTCAGCAACACACAAGATGCTCTCCAAAACAGACCACATACTAGCTCATAGAACATGCTTAAGTAAACGCAAAGGAAATGAATTATCCCATGGTTTTTATCAGACCACACTGCAATAAAACTGGAAATCAATGACAAAAACATGGAAATCAAATAACACACTTCTGAACAACCAATGGGTCACAGATAAAATTAAGAAATTAAGACAGTTTCTACAGTTAACAATAATGCTAATACAACAGACCAGAATTTATGAGACACAGTAAAATCAGTCCGAGAGAAATTTATAGCAGTGAAATCCCCTATCAGAAAAACAGAGTAAACTCAAAGCTCAAATGCTAAACCCCAAGCGTCTAGAAAAAGATCAAGTCAAGCCCAAAGCTCATACAAGGGAAGAAAAAAATTATAAAGATCAGAGTAGAAATTAATACAATAGAGATTTAAAAATTCGATATAAAGAATCAATTAAAGATTTTGTTCTTTGAAATAGTATAAGTACAATTGACAAACCCTTAGCCAACCTATCAAAAAAAAAAGAAACAAAAGATTTAAATCCATACAATTAGAGATGAAATCTCAATAGATCCTATACAAATCCACAAGATGAATACCTACTTTAAGAACCTGTATTCTAGTGAAATGGGAAACACAGAAGGAATGGACACACTCCTAAATAAGTATGAGTTACCAAAGCTGAATCAGAGATATAAAAATTCTAAATAAGCCAACATCAATGAAATTGAAGATGTAATTAAAAACTAACAAAGAAAAGTTAGCCCTGATGGACTCACTACTGAATTCTACAAGAAATTTAGAGAAGACCAGATGCTACTACTTCTCAAATTCTTTAATGAAACTGAAAGGGAAATAATACTCCCAAATTCATTTTTGCAAGCAAGCATTACCAATACCAAAACCAGACAAGGCCCTAACCAAACAAAAGAACTATAGGCCAATCTCCCTAATGAACATAGTCGCAAAAATCTTCAATAAGATACTGGCAAACAGAATGCAGCAAATCATCAAAAACATTATACACCACAACAAAGTGGGTTGCATCCCAGGGATACAAGGATGGTTCAAACAAATATACAAGTCAATACATGTAATATACCATATAAACAGAGTCAAGGACAAAAATCATATGATTATCTCAATAGATGCAGAAAAAGCACTTGACAAATTCCAATGCCCATTCATGATAAAAACACTGTAGAAAATTGAACTAGATGGTCTTTATTTCAATATGATAAAAGCTGTCTATGAGAAACCAACAGCCAACATCAAACTAATGGACAAAAACTTTCACTCTTACTGGGGATCGAACTCATTACCTGGTGCATGCCATTCAAGCACTTGTGCCCCTGAGCTTAAATCCCCAGACCCAAGATGTCCATTGTGAACACTCTTATTCAGTATAGTTCTGGAAACATTAGCCAGATCAATTAGAAAAGAGAGAGAAATAGAAGAAATAAAGGTAAACAAAAGAAAAAAATAGAATAAAGAGAAAGAAAGAGAACAATAAGGAATAAGAAACATAAGACAAGAGAAACAGAAGTTAAATTATCACTATTTGCAGGTGACATGATACTGTACACAGAAGACCCCCAAAACTCCACTATAATACTTCTAGACTTAATAACCAAATTCCAGTGTAACTGGATACAAAGTTAGCACTCAAAAATCAAAAGTATTCCCATACACAAACAATAAACTCACTGAGAAAGAAATCAAGAAAACAACACCTTTCATAATAGCACCCAGAAAAAATGAAATACCTAGGAATAAATCTAACGAAAGAAGTAAAATACCCCTACACTGAGTACTACACTACTCTGAAAAAGGAGACTGAAGAGGCTATCAGAAAATGGGAGATATTCCTTGTTCTTGGGTAAGAAGAACCAATATAATGAAAATGGCCATACTTTCAAGGTTTTCATGCAGATTTAATGTAATCCTGATCAAAATACCAATAGCACATCTTACAGAATTAGAGAAAACAATCCTGAAATTCATTTGGAACAAGAAGAGAGACAGAATAGCAAAGGCAATTCTGGCAATAAAGGCAAGGCAGGGGATGATACAATCCCCAACTTGAAATTATATTACAAAGCTACTGTGATAAAAATGGCACAGTGCTGGCCAAAAAGCAGAGGTGAGAATCAATGAAACAGATTAGAAAATGCAGAAACAACTCCAAACCCACTCATCTTACCTTATCTTTGACAAAGCAGCCAAATACCTTAACTAGAAAAAGTTTCTTTACTAAATGGTTCCATATGCTGAAAATTAAAAGTAGACCCATGTCTTTCACCATGAACTAACCTAAAATCAAAATGGATCTAAGATATAAATACTAAAATTGAATAAATAAATCTGCTGATAGACAACTCAAAGTAGGCAAAGACCTTATGGACAAACAGACTGCACAGGAAATATCACAAAGAATAAATGGAATCTCATCTTACTAAAAAGCTTTTGCACAACAGAAGAAACCGCCAACAGAGTGAAGAGATAACACAGCGTGTGGCAAAGAAATTCTGCTGGTTGTTTCTCAAAGGTCTATTATATGGAATATATGAGGAACTCAAAAAAAATCAGACCCCCTAAACTTGAAGACCCAATCCAAAAATGGGCATCTGAAAGGAATAGACCCTTCTCAGATGAAGAAGCAGAATGGCAAATAAATACATGAAAAAATATTTAACACCACTGGTCATTCAAGAGACACAAATTAAAGCAATACTCATTCCATTCCACTCCAGGAAGAATATTATCAAGAAATCAACCAGTGACAAGTGCCAGAGGGGTTGTGGGGAAAAGGGAACACTTTTCCACTGCTTGTGGAAGTGTAAACTGATGCAACCATTGTGAAAATCACTGTGGAGAGTCCCTGTTAAGTTACACAGACACAGACAGACAGACAGACAAACAGTATATAAAACAGTTTGTATGGTTGAGACATTTACTTTTGTAACTGTATGCAATATTTTTAAACAAAAATTATATCCAGTTTCTGGGGGAGGGAGTAAAACTAGAGGTTCCATTTGAACTAGCTATTCCCTTTCTTTGTGTCTTCCCAAAAGAATTAAAAGCATCATACCACAGCTATATACATACCTCCATGTTTACAGTGGACAGTTTATAACAGCTATATGCCTTAGAAATAGCCCAAATGCCCATTAAGCAATGAATGGCTAAAGATGTAGATTTTCTACAATGGAATACTACTCTGACATAAACAAGGATAACTTTAACACATTTCTAGAGAAATATCCTTAAATGAAATACATGTTTCAGGCACACATGTTTAAACACCATATCATTTCTCTGGTGTGAGAAACTAAAAATGTAAATAAGGACCAAAATATATAACAGATATTAGAAAATGGGAAGCAAATGTTCAAATGAGAAGGGGAACACGGGAGGAGAGAGGGGGGAAGGAAGGGACAAGAAAAAAAAAGAATAGAAAGAAAAATGAAAGCAAAGCTTTTGTAAATAAGGAGGGGAAGAAGGGTTGGAGGGAGAGGAAGGGAATGGAGAAAAAAGAAACAAGATATAGCAGGTACAGATACAAATGTCCTATAATGAATGTGAACATTATGTATATCTAAAATGTACCAATAAAAATGCACATATAAAAATGTGTTAGAAAGGTTTGAAAATGCTATTCAGAATTTTAAAATCTATTATTCATACAAAATTTATTAAGATGCAATTAACTCCCACACAAATGAACAGGAAACCAAGGTCTATGTTTAGGAGAACACAGCCGAGAATTACTGTGTCGGATCCAATGTTGGAACTGACACACATGGAAATTAAAGCAGCTATTGTTACCATGCTTGAGATTTAAGAGGGGATTTACCTGTTTTCAATGAAAAGACAGGAAATATTAACAAACAAAAGAAATCCTAAAAAGAAGGGCTAGGATCTAAATCTACCTCCAACAGCCTATTCTTATACTGAAATCTAATTCTGAATGTGATGGCTTTATAAGTTGGGGCCTTTGGGAGAGCATAAGGGTTCCACCCCCAGGCCTGAGATCAGTACCCTTAGTAAAGAAATCTGAAAAAGCTTTTTCACTCCATCCAACAGGTGAGGACAATACTGGTGGTGGCATTCATACAGTGGAGAACTCTCACCAGAAACTGAATCAACATTCACCTTAATCCTACACTACCATAATCCAAAATTTATGTTGTTTATAATTTACCCAGTCTAGGGTATTTTGTTATAGCAGCCTAAAAAAACTTAAATAAGAACCACATGCAAATTCTGAAATTGAAATAAATATTTACTGATAATGGCAAACTAGTGATGGCAAAATGAGTATGCAAGCACAACCAAAGACCTCATTTAAAGAACACAGAGAGGAGCTAAAGATGGCCGATTAGTGAGCAACAAAATACAAAGCTTCCCAGGAGAAACAACTCATATGCCAGAATAAAACTCCTGGAGAGACCCAGACAGAGGGAGATGGAACCTCTTGACACAGGAAGAAATTAAAATGAAAAAAAGTTCATCAAACACACAGTCTCAGGGCTATCATGGAACAGCTAAAATTACTGGACATGGCGCTTTCCACTGAGACGCGCCAAGCTCTCACCGGCCTGAATTTGTGCCCGCTGCGACCCGCCACAACCCACAGAGCTGCCCGGACTCCTTCCTGCCATGACTCACAGGAGCCACAGCCGCGCTAAAGTCAGGGGTTGGTGGTTAGTGAGTCCAATGGAGAGCAGAGCAGGCAAAGGGACCTTCATTAATCCATGGTCAGTGCTGAGAATGAGACCCCCCCACCATGGGAAGGGTGGGACCAAATGGACAGCATGTTGGAATTGGGCAAGAGGAGCCTGAACTGGGAGTGACAGTGACTTCAGTTGGTTGCTCCCTCCCCAGAGCAGATTCCTGGGATTTGCTTGGACCGGGTCGCACCCCTGGCCAGGACCCAATGAGCCACACCAAATCGATTCCCTGTGCCTAGCATGCACTAACCTGGTGAAGGCCCCTGAAGTTTGACTGGCCCAGAGGGGAGGGACCAGCATACGCAGCCCCTGCTTTCACCTCAGTGAGAAGAGCACACAGGAGAGGGCAGAAATCCCTCACCAGCTTGCTTCAGAAGAACCATAACCAACAAGGAAAGGGGCTGAGACCTCCACTATACACCTGTATGGAAGAAACCAAAACCATGACAAGATAGAGAAACAAAAAAAGCCCCCAACCCAAAACCCTGAGAACACTGATCCAGGAGAGAGAAAAACAAAAGAGACTGAGGGCAGCAAACATGCAACATCAGACATGGCTTCAATGGACATTAAGAGGTATCTTTGGGACCTTGTAGACAAGCTCAAAACTGAAATATTAAATCAGGTAAAGCAAGATATAAGTATATTAATAAAAGAAATGCTAAGCATCTCTTAGGAAGACACAGACGGAAGAAGGGAGGAACACAAAAAAAGAAGAGAAACATTCGATAAAGAATATAAAGAAAATAAAGAATACATGAAGCAGATTCAAAGAGATTACCAGGAAATCAAAAACTCCACTGAAAGCTGGCAAAACTCCTTAAAAGAAACTAAGGATAGACTATCAAAACTTGAAGACAAGTTGGCAGTGTGTGATCATGAAAGGAAAGATCTCTTAAAAATAACAAGGCAACAGGCAGTAACAATACAAAGGCTAGAAGACAACAAGAGAAACTATAATTTAAGAATAAGAAATGTGAATGAAGAAGCAGGAACACATACAGGCAAATTAGAAAGGCTATTCATGGAAATAATTAAGGAAAACTTCCCAAGCATGGGAAAAGAAAATGACATTTGGCTATGTGAGGCATACAGAACTCCAGCCACCCACAACCAAAACAGAGCTATATCCAGACATATAATGATCAAGATACCAGAAATTCAATATAAAAACAGAATATTAAAAGCCGTCAGAGAAAAGAAACAGATTACCTATAAAGGTAAGCCCATCAGAATCATAGCTGACTTCTCAACACAGACCATCAGATCAAGAAGAGCTTGGAGTGAAGTATTCCAAGCCCTGAAAGAAAATAACCTCCAGCCCAGATTGAGGTACCCTGCAAAACTGTCACTGGAAATTAATGGAGAAACAAGATGCTTCCATGACAAAGAGGAACTGGGCAAGTTTGTGACCACCAATCCAACCCTACAGAGAATACTGAAGGACATTCTAGAGAGAGAGAAAAAAAATACCAGGATTTTAGGAACAGTGGCAGAAAGGCCTCAATGAGTGGGGTAGGCAGTAGAATGAAGCAGAAAAGTAGACAAACAAAGGCAGAAAAATAGCATAGCAGAAATGAGGCAGAGAAGAATGGCTAGAATCTCTAACACAGATGGCCTTGATACACTATATTGTTAGTAGTGTACCAGGATTTATAACCCACATTACTCACACCACTCTGCTTAGATGTATTATTATATTCTGTTCCAGTCATTCTACTTGTACTAGATTTGAGGCCACAGTCAGTTATCCCGAAAATAGCAGGATATAGTACGGTAATCATCCTTAATTTCCTATTAACTTAATCTAAAACTCTGTATAACCTATACTGTTTTACCATAACTGATCATAATTGAATCTGGTTTGTTAGATTGCTGTTTTGTATTGATAGATTTTATTCAAAGCTGTTACGATTGATAGTGTCAAGTCTGAGAGTATAGGCAACTATACTGAAGATGACAAGATTCACTAGAATATCCACTCTGGTTTGATTATTACCTGCCTTTGAAGTTGTATACTGTCTACAATATTTTATTTTTACTAATATTGTTATATACTGCTACATTCAATTATACTGCTATACTCAGTTATGCCTGACAATATAGACAATTCTATTGAAAATAAGAAACAACACAGTAATCATTATAGATCACCTTGTACTGTGGTTTTATATGACTTTTTGGTTTCATGTTTTTATAGGGATTTGTTTTGTTTTGTCTTGCTATGTTTTGTTTTTCCCTCTAATACAGAAAGGATAGAAATACATGTAGAGACTCATGCATACCTAGCTGTTTAGAGTCTCACTGTTTGAATATCTACTTTGTATGCTTTAATTTTGTAACTTGAACAACTTTCTAAGAGGACAGACAATATGTAATTTATCAACTAGTGATCTCTGTTTATTTTTTTTTAAATTCTGTATTATCTCTATCCTTTACATTTTTTTCTCTTTAAATAAAAAAAAAGAACACAGAGAAATACTGAAGGAAAGAGAGAGAGAGAGAGAGAGAGAGCGAGAGAGAGAGAGAGAGAGAGAGCCCTTTAAAACAGCATCAAGAGCTCTTACATACAACACTAGGGAGCAAAAGAATGGGGTAAGAAAAAATGACAATCCTAATTTTGTAAAAGAGAAACTTTTATACTCAAAAAGTCTGCCAACTTTAATCAAGTTAATACAAAGAAAACCATTGGTAGTCACAAATGGCAATTGGCAAAAACTATGAAAACAGATAAAAATGAAGTATTACCTGCATAGGAACACTGATCTGAATTACTAATGACTATCATTAAATTTGAAGGCCAGCACATAGAGGTACATCTTAAAAGGGACTGAAAAAGAAAAATAACCAAAGCCTTACACGAGATGTAGTGATTGTAGTCCCAGCACTTGGGTGACCTAAGGAGGAGGGCAGCCAGCTTGAAGTCAGCCTGGGCTACATACTGAGTTTAAGGCTAGCTCTTCACTACAGGATAAGACCATCTCAAAAAAGCAAAGATAAGTAATAGTCAAAATACAAAACAAAATACCCCAAAACCTAGTAACACTTCAAAATGTAGTATTCAGAGAAAATATCTTTTTAACAATGAAAATGAAACATCTTCTGATAAGTGGAAAATACAACATATTGCCAGCAGACCTGTACAAACAAAACTGCTTTGCATTTTCTTAGAATATTATTTTCTGAAAGTAACTCTTTAATGCAAAACAGTAATATATACTGTGCAGTTTATAACACATGTAGATGTAATTAACAAGAAGATTACAGCAAAAAAGACAGAGGGAGACAACAAATATCTTTAATGAAAATCTCAGAACACTGAAAAAAGAAATTGAAGACACCTAAGATGGAAATATCTCCCATGTTCATGAACTGACAGAATTAATACTGTCCAAATGACCACGTTACCAAAAGTGATCTACAAATTCAATGGAATCCAAAGCAAAATACATTTGACATTCTTTATGAAATGACAAAAGATGATCTTAAAAACCTTATGGAAACATAAAATAGCAAATACAACCCTAAGGCAAAAAAGCAAACCTAAGGCACCACAACACCCAGTTTCAATTTATGCCATAAAGCCACAGTAAGAAAAACAGCATGGCACTGGCACAAAAATAGGCACATAGGCCAAAGGAACAGACTGGTGGTCACTGAAACAAATCTACATAACTACAGTCATCCAATTCTGGACAAAGGAGCCAATGACATGTCAGAGAAAAAGACAGTCCCTTCTAAATGGTGCTAACAGAACTGGATATCCACGTGTAGAAGACTGAAACTAAACTCTTTTCAATCTGTACAAAAATCAATTTAAAATCAATCAAATAGGCAAAAACCTGAAACTCTGAAACTGCTTTAAACAAAACAAAACAACAAAAAACCCCGCCATAAGGAAAACATCTGAAATACTAGTGACAAGAATCAACAAATAGGACGTCACGAAAGTTGTTTCTACACAGCAGGGGAAACGAGAGAAGAGAGACAACCTACAGAATGCTAGACTACCTTTATGGGTACTCTTCCCCCCCCCCCCCTTTTTGAGATAGGGTCTTGCCAGTGTAGGTCAGGCTGGCTTTGAACTCACTATGTAGCCTAGGCTGGCCTCTAGGGGGCAATCCTTCTGCCTCAGTATCCGGAGTGCTGGAATTATAGGCATGTGTCACCATGCCTGGCTACCAGCTAGTCTTCTGACAAAGAGTAATGTCAAAAATACATAAAAACTTCAAAAACATGACACCAGAAAAATCAAATAGCTAAATCAATAAATGGGCAACTGAACTGAACAAATGCTTTTCAAGAACAAACAAAAAGGAGACACTGGAATATAGCATTGCAAGGAAGACAAGAAGGAAAGAAGTGGGTCCCCTGGACCCAGGAAGAATCTGAAGTATGCACTGAAGCCCACCGACACAGTGAAAAGAAAAACTTCAACAAAGAAGAGGGCGTTAGCCAGCGGTGCCTGCTTCCTGATCTAGACATACTGCATGAGAGCCCTTGGACCTGGGGGGCACAGTCATGGTCATGGTGACAGCTGGTGACTGCAGAGGCCTCTGCAACAGACAGAGACCTGGCAGTGAGCACAGAGGACTCAGTGCTCCCGCAGGAGAGAGCAATCAGCCAGCAGTCACTTTGGAGTCCAGCCAGATGAGCCTGGAACCAGAACTGCGGCCACTTCCTCTAGCAGCACCCAGCGAGGCACAGACCGTGTGAACTACGTGGACTGCGGTGAGCCCAGTGAGTCCAGTCTCAGGGCAGGCCTGCTCAGGTTATCTACTGCTCCACCATCAAGCAACAGTGAGTGGCACAATTTGGGACTCTGTCTCCACAGGCTGTCTGCTACAGAAACCAGAGAGAACCCTGGAAGTGGACTATTTTCTTTTTCATTTTTATTTTTTTTTCCTTTGGTTGGTAGGTTGGTTTTGTTTTCTTTAGTTTTGTTTTTCTCTTACTCCTCCTTTTTGTCAGTGAGAATGGTTCGTAATCTCTTAGTGAGTGTGGTTCTGTTCTTTTATCTCTTTCATCTCTCTTTTCCTTCAGTCTTCTGAACCCATTTCCCCCAAGTTGGCAGGATCCTTGTCCTCCAACCTTACATGTAATCTCTTCTTCCACTTCTTTGTTTACTCCTTAATCCATTTTAAATTTTAACTCCATGGTCAAAGTTGACACATTATAGACAAATATACTGCATATAAGTGTCTGCGCAGTTCTCTTGGTCCCTTGCTAGTTTTGAGAAATCTTTCTTTTCCTGGTGGCTAAATGCAAGCTTGTCTTCAATATCTGAGATCCTGTCCTCACAATCGCCTACTTTGCTTTGACTATTTTGCATGTTAAGTATTTGTTTTACATTTTTTTATATAATGACAAATCTAGTTCATACAGTTAAAAGCTGCAAAATAAGGGTTAGTTCAGTTTGATGTTTTATAGGTTGTGTTTGATGCTGTTGGTATAACTACAGCCAAAACTGACATAACTGTTCTAAACAGCTGTTGGTCCTGATAATCCATGATTCAGATTAACTAAGGGTCAGATGAAACACTGTGGCACAGTACCAAAAAGCCAGGGAGTATGCCAAACAAGCAGCGACTTCTCATCTCCAATAAACTGAAGAGGTAAGATCTTTCAGCACACTCAAAATCCAAAAACTAGCTACACCTGGAAGACCTCAGAGACATAATCATCACCTAAGGGTCCTAAATACTACCAACAAAGCAACCCACCATAGGCAACTCACAAGCATCATCCCAGGAATTAAACAAAAAAAGAAATGAGAAGATACTTAAGATGCAACTCTAGACATTCAGTTCACCAAAGGCAAACCCAGGGAGCAATGAGGTGGGACAAGCCCCGTACCAGGTCTCTGAAGTAGAAACAACAAAGCATTTGAATAAACCTCTGGAAAAAATGAAATCAGAAATAATCTCTCAGGGAACTGGGAGTTTAGCTCAGTGGCACAGTGCCTGCTTGGCCAGTGTGAGGTCCTGAGGTCAATCCCCAGTACCTAAATAAATAAATAAATAAATAAAGCTGTGATGGGATTGTTTAAAAAAATAAATAAAACTATTTTATTTAAAAAAAAAAGAATCTCTCAGATAACTATAGAGGTTACCATGCTTAGCAATGTTAGAGCAGACATAGACAAAAAAAATGGATGAGCTCAAGCAAATTATGGAAGTGCAGCATAGGAAACAAATCCATAAAGCAGATTCAAGCAGATATCCAGGAAAATAAAAACTCCAATGAAAGTATTCAAAGCAGATTAGGCCATTATGAGGACAGGATCTTAGATATTGAAGATAGGCTTGCAGTTAGCAACCAGGAAAAGAAAGATTTCTCAAAACTAGCAAAGGACCAGGAGAAATCAATCCAGCAGCTGCTAGATGAGACAAAGAAAAATAACAATATTAATTGGAGTCAATGAACAAGCAGGAGATACCACAAATGGCATTTAAAAAAATTTCACAGACATCATGACAGAAAATTTTCCCGGTAGAGAAAAAGAATTTGACATACAAATAAGTAGGCATATAGAACTCTAATTAGCAATGATCAAAACAAAACTACAGCCACACATATCTTAGTCAAGATTCCAGAAATTTAACACAAGAATAAAATCTTAAAAGCTGTTAGGGAAAAGAAAGAAATCACCTTAAAGGAAAGCCCATCAGAATCACAGCTACCATCTCAGCAAAAACTCTCAAGTCAAGGAAAACAACTTTCACCCGAGATTGATGTATCCTGCAAAACTATCTTTCAAAATTAATGAAGAAATAAGATACTTTAATGACAAGAACATATAAGGAAATTTATGACCACCAAACCAGCACTCCAAAATGTTCTGAAGGAGATTCTAGAAAGAGATAATAATAAGGACTACAGCTCCATGAATCCCAACAGAAGGAATTCACCAGGGCAGGCAAACAATTAGAGGAAAGGAAAAAAAGGGGAAGAGCCAACAACAGGAAAATAACATGACAAGGATAAGTCAATACATATCAGCTATAACCATCAATGTTAATGGTCTCGATTCACCAGTCAAGAGACACAAGATGGGCAGAATGGATCAAGAAGATTCAACACTATGCTACATACAAGAAACACATTTAATTCAACAAGAAATTCACAGACTGAAAGTCAAAGGATGGAAAACAATATTCCATGTGACAGGAACCCAATAAAAAGCAAGGGTAGCTATTCTATTTGCAGACAAAGTGAATTTCAAGCCACAACTGATTAAAAGAGATGAAAAAGGTCACTACATCCTTGTAAAAGGAACAATCCAAGAAAAGGTAACAACCGATATATGTAACAACAAATACCAGTGTGCCCAACTATATTAAACAATTACTAACAGACATGAAAAATCAAATAAGCCCTAATACAATTACACTGGGAGACCTTAATATCCCACTGTCAACAAGACAGATCAACTAGACCAAAAAAAAAAAAAAATCAAAAGAAATATTAGAACTAAATCAAACTTTTGAGCAAAGGGACTTGGTAGATGTTTACAGAGTGTTCCACCCCACAACATCAGAATACACATTCTTCTCAGCTGCACATGGTACATTCTCCAAAACAGACTGTATACTGGCTCATACAAAGTGCTTAAGTTGCCAGCAATTTAGCTCAGCAGCACAAGCGCCTGCCTGGCAAGTGCAAAGTCATGAGTTTGATCCCTGGTAACCACCCCGCCAAAAAAGAGAACATGCTTAAGTGAATAGAAAGGAACTGAAATTATCTCATGCATACTATCAGACCACAGTGCAATGAAATTGCAAATCCATGCCAAAGGAAATCACAAGAACTTCATAAACACATGGAAATTAAATAGTACCATACTGAACAACCAATGGGCCACAGCTGAAATTAAAGAAGAAATTAGACAGTGTTTACAGTTGAATGATAACTACAATGCAACACACCAGAACTTGTGGGTCACAATGAAAGCAGTCTTAAGAGGGAAATTTATAGCAATAAATATCCATTATCAGGAAAACAGAGCAGGCGCATATAAACCACTTAATGTTGAACCTTGAACTTCTAGAAAAAGAAGAGCAGACTAAACCAACAGCTCATACAAGAAAGGAAATTACAAAGATCAGAGCAAAAATTAACACACTGGAGACTAAAAAAAACACATAGAATCAATGAATCAAAGAGTTAGTTCCTTGAAAGATTGAATAAAACTGACAAACCCTTAGCCAACCTTATCAAAAAAAGGAAAGACTCAAATATACATAATTAAGAATAAAAAGAGTAAATTCACAACAGACCCTGCAGAAATCCAGAAAATCATCTCACCTACTTTGAAAACTTGTATTCTAGTAAGATGGAAAATATAGAAGAAACGGACAGATTCCTAGATATATATGAATTACCAAAGCTGAATCAAGAAGATATAAAAACCCTAACTAACCCAATATCAATAAATGAAATTGAAGATGTAATTAAAAACTTATCAACAAACAAAAGCCCAGGCCCTGATGGACTCACTGCTGAATTCTACAAGAAATTTAGTCAAGACCTAACACCACTACTTCTCAAACTCTTAAATGACAGTGAAAGAGAAGAAATACTCCCCAATTCCTTCCTGGAAGCAAGCATTACTCTGATTTCAAAACCAGAGAAAGACCCAACTAAGAAGAAGAATTACAGGCCAATCTCCCTCATGAACACTGATGCAAAAATCCTCAATAAGATACCGGCAAACAGACTTCAAGCAAATCATCAAAAAGATTGTACACCATGATCAAGCGGGGTTCATCCCACAGATGCAGGTATGCTTCAACATACATAAATCCATAAATGTAATACACCATATTCAGAGCTGAGGACAAAAACCATATGGTCATCTCAATGGATGCAGATAAAACTTCTGACAAAGTCCAGCACTCATTCATGATAAAAACCCTACAGAAAACTGGAATAGATGGTCTTTATCTCAATCTGATAAAGGCCACCTATGACAGACAAACAACAAAAGACTGCTGAAGATTCCAATATCTGGAGAAGTTGGGCATGGTGGTGCATACCTGTACTCCCAGCATTCAGGAGGCTGAGGCGGGAGGATTGCTGAGTTTGAGGCTGGCCTGGACTACATAGTGAATTCAAGGTCAGCTTGTACTACATAGCAAGACTTTGCCTCAAAAAACCAAAACCAAAATAGTTGGAGATTACCCCATGACTCAAAGAAATCTAAAAAATAATTTTAAAATATTGTGAAGCAAACAAAAATACAATGAGAAAATTTATGTAACACTGAATGGAATGGAATGATGACACAAAACCAGTAATTTAAGCTTACACCTTAAGAAATCGGAGAAAGAAGGACAATCAAAATGTAAAGCAAAGCACAAGTCATAAACATTAGCTCAAGAATCAACGGAATTAGTCAAGTATGCTATACATGCTCTTATTCTGGGAGGCTAAAGCAGGAGGATGGTCAAGGAAGAGCCTAGCCTGGGCAACTTAGAAATGCTGCAAGATCCTGTCTCAAGGAATCGGGGTGGGGGGTGGGGGGCAGGGTGGAGAGGTCAGGACGCAGCTAGTACAAAGGCCCAGGGTTTAATCCCCAGTACTACAGAAAAAGAAAAATCAAGATCAAAGATGGGAAAACAGATCAACAAAAAATAACAAAACTGAAAGCTGGCTATTTACCCATAACAGCATTAATACTGACCCTACAGGTATTAAAAACATAGTAACACTTCCCCGTGAGCTTGAACCCCTGGCCGTACATGCATGACCATTCCATCAGGCAGCTTGCACCACCTGAAGGGACAGCCATCCCTCCACCAGCAGGGTTTCACCCCTCCACCAGCAGGAGTTCACCCCTCCACCAGCAGCAGACCATCCCTCCACCAGCAGGGGTTTTACCCCTACACCCAGCAGTGAGATAAAATTATATGCCAGTCATGCACATTATGACAACTCTATGCCACAAATTTAACAATATCAATGAAATGGATCAATTTCTTGAAATACATAATTCATTAAAGCATGATGAGAAACAGTTCATCTTAATACATCACTTAAAAAAGTTGAATCAGTAACTGCCAATAATTTCCAAAAAGGAAAACATCAAAACCAGATGTCTTTCCTAAATTATTCCAAGCCAGCATTACCCTAACAAGTGATTATAAAAATGTTTCAAGAAGTGTTATATGCAAAAAAGCCAATTGCCTTCCTATATACCAGCAATGAAGTGAAAAATATAAATACCACTTAGCACTAACAAAAAAGGCAGTGCTTACTTGTAAAATGAACAAAATATATACAAAATTCAAATGATTAAGAATTACAAGATTGTAATAAAAAATAAACAGCTAATAAATGGAGAGAGAGTCTGTATTCATGGACAGGAAAAGTTTATACCATTAGGACTTCAACTTATTCCAACTTGACCTTCGGGGTCAATATAATTCTAATCAAAAGTCCACCTAGTTATTTTATATGCATCAACAAGCTAACGCTAAAATGTACATAGAAAGGCAAAAGATCCAGCATAGGTAATGCAGCACTAAACAACAAAATTAGAGTACTTCAAGACTGCTGAACTTTTAGACACACTATGAAAGTACATTATCAAGACAGCATGTTATTGCCAAAGAACACACACGCGCACACACCAATGAGACAGAATAGAGGGCCCAGAAAAAGACCTAAAAAATATGGTCAACTGATCTCTGACAGATGAGCAAAGAGCAATTCAGGGGAAAGGAGAGTCTTTCCAATACTGGTGTTGAAGTATAACTACTATTTGCAAACAGTGGAATCCAGATACAAACTACAGCAGATATCAACTCAAAATGGATCACAGAAATTAACTCGAAATGTAAAAATGCTATAAAAAAAAAACCTAAAAGAAAACTTAGATCATCTTGAGTTTAGCAGTAACTTTTTAGATAGAAAAGCAAGAACTATGAAAAAATGGTTAAGCAGGCCTCATTCAAATTAAAAACTTTTGGTTTTCAAAAGACATCATTAAGAGAACAAAAAGACAAGTCACACACTAGGAGAAAATATGGTACTTTCAAAAATATATCTGACTGGGCCAGGATTTAGCTCTGTGGCATAAGCGCCTGCTTGGCAAGCATAAGGTTGTGAGTTTGATCCCTGGTACCCCCCCAAAATAAATTATATATCTAATAAAGGACTTGTATTCAAAATATAAAAAGAATTCTTAATGCAACAGTAAACGATTTTTTAAAAAACCAATTGAAAAGTAGGTCAAAGAGTCACAGTGTAGCTCAGTAGGAGAGTAACTGCAAATTTTTTAAAAAGCTAAAGATCTGAACAGATAGTTTGTATTAGTTACTTTTCCACTACTAGAACACAATATCTAACACAACTTCAAGGAAGAGATTACCATTACTCACTCATGGTTTCAGTGCATGCTTGGTGGGCTCCAATGTAGAGACATCATGGCAGAAGGACTTGACAGAGAGAAGCTTTTTAGTTAATGGTGGCTTGGAAGTACAGGAGGAGAAGACTGCCAGACAGGAAGGGGTAGGGGACCAGATCCCAAGCTTTTTTTGTTTTTTTGTTTCTGTATGGCCCACCCAAAAGCACCTAGAAATGTGCCCCACTAGTCCCTTGGTGGATCCCAGAGCTAATAAAGATGAAAACTCTACCATAATCACCACACGTTTCACCAAAGATGACCTATAACTGGCAAATACAGAGATGAAAAGATTACTCAACATGCTATTAGAGAGATGCAAATTAAAACAGTAAGATAATACTATATACCTATTACCATGGCTAAAATCCAAAAATCTGACATACTAATTGTTGGTGAGGATATGGGGTAACAAGAATTCTCATTCATTGCCAGTGGGTACAGCCATTTTGGAAGACAATATAGCAGATTCTTTCAAAGCTAGTCACAGTCTTACCGGTCAGTCTACTCATCACGCTTCTTAGGCATTTACTGAAATGAACTGAAAACTTTTATATGCACATGAAAGCCTCACACAAATGCTTACAGCAGCTCTACTCATAACTGTAAAAAACTGAAAGCAACAGAGTTGTTCTCAAAAAGTGGTTAAGCCATGAGATACCCAGATACCCATAAAATGGGATATTATACAGAGATAAGAAATGAGTTATCAAGTCATAAAAAGACATATCTAGATCTTCAACACGTATTTCTAAGTGAAAGAGGTCAACATTTACATACTGCCCTATTTCATTCATGTGTAATTTTGGAAAAAAAAATCTATAGGGAGGAAGAATGATTCAGTGGGTACCACAAGTTAGAAAGAGAGGAAAGATTAATGAAGGAACAAAAAAGAAAAGATTGGGGAGTGATGAATTTTTTTTTTGTATGTTGATTATCATGACATTACAGGACACTTGTCAAAAAAAGGTGAATTTTACTATATATCAATTTTTTAAAAATTTTAAAAGGAAATATAGGAACTGGGAGCATACAGCTAAGCATGCACAGAGCCATGAGTTCAATCTCTAGCATCAAAATAGGGAGTGTAGGCTAATAAAAGATATGTGATGTTTGAATAGGTAATTCAAGAAAACACATACACAATAAAAAGCAATATTAACACTACTAGTCCTTACTAGTATTCAAAGAAATTCTCCTTAAAATGGACAAATCATTTTTCACTTAATGTACCTCAAGGAAAATATCTGATACATGCAAAGGTAAATATGAGAACATTCAATGCAGTGCTGTTTATGTTATTTATAAACTGGGACTAACCTATCTGTGCAACAAAATGTAAAAAATCACCATATATGTGCACATTAAAATTATGTGGCACTGTTGTCTCTACCTAAGAAACTACCCATACAGGCCCCGGCCAATATGCAAACCCCATGACTGGAAGAAGAGATGGCCCTGTAACTGAGAAGCCATCACACTTTAACCAGGTGCTGCTAGAATCCCGAAAGTCACAAACCAGATGTATGTCATCATTATAGTGCTGCTATAAAAATACTATTTAACAACATGAAAAGATGAAATACAGGTATAACAGAGGAAAATACATATTATAAAATAGCTTAATACACTATTCTTAATTTTTCTTCAAACTGTAAACTGCCTTCCAAAAAGGTTAATGTGATCCTTTTGAGAGACATAATGCCATTTTTGGCAGTTTATAAAGGATCGGTGATCTAAAAATATTTTGTTCTGTGGAACTAGAGTAGCTTCTAATTTACCAGGTAATTCATTTAACAGTATATTATTTGCAACCCAAGACAACTGTTATAAACATGATTAAACAGTATGTAATTTCAGAAATAAAAATAATTTCAAACTACACTAAATATTAACTGCACAGTAAACATTCATCTAATAGGCATAATGGTTTAATTTTAAAATTTCAATTATTCAATGGCTTCATGTAGGAAGTTAAACTACAAGAAGCACTTTTGTCTTACATGACTTTAAAGTTACTTAATGTTTTTAAAAATTTATTTCAGCTTGATGAGACTGTATATATAATAAAACAAATTTAAGAACACCAGTAGGGCTCTTACTTTAGTAAGACACACTGGTAAATGTGTACTGATGTATTTCTAAAGAAACACAGGACACTTGTCTATAACAAGTTACAATCTAAAATATTTACTGTATACCCACACATGCGCATGCAAAAATACAGCCATCTTTTTCTTCAAATGGGAGAACAAACTGAAACTTCTTTCAGTTATTAAAAGTGAACTGCCATTAAAAATAACAAATAAGCAACTGGTTTATTCACATAGAATTATAAAACTAACACAGAACCATTTAATCAACAATTACAAATGTTCCTATAATATTTCAATCAAGTTTTTAAAACGTGCATATATCTGTTATAAAAATGCAATCATTAACTACAAGGTATGAGTATTTATAAAATGGCAAGTAAGCAAAAACCAATTATTCAGGTAACTAAAGTTCTAAAAGACTTTTTTTTCTATATCCCTGGCTCCTGAAAGAGTATTAACACATCAAAAAAATGTATGACAAGAGTAAACAGATGAACCTTCACTTGGACACTGCATTAATCATGTTTACCATCTACATTTTATGATACTCTGATATTTCACAAAAAGCTTGCTGGCCAGGGAGAGACTACATTGCTGCTCCAAGGCTTGACCTTTCCCAGGGAGCAGAGGACTCACAGAAGCAAGTCACTCAAAAAGCAACCAAGGTTCATCTGACTCACGCCCAGCCAGTATTTCCTCTGCCACAAATCCTCCCATAACCAAGTACCAGGCATCTAGCACAGATCATCTCTACAGCCCAAAGCCCATCCAAATTCAAACTAGCTAATATGAACTGTGTACTCTGCCCTGCCTTTCCTTTCTCAGGAAACTCCAATCAAGAGCCCAGCCTAGACTTCCCCTTATTCCTATCTTCTGCTTCCCGACCATCATGGTGTGTCTTCCCCTCTCCACACATGCAGTGGCCCTCTCTGGGAGCTCGGAGCATAATTAGCATCCTCCTTAAAGGCATACTCCTCATCTCCTTAGGCTGTAGACTCTTTCATACCACATTCAACACTTAATTTTCAGATCAGCTACTATTGATTACAAAAAAATTAAAATATATGCACATTCAAAATATTACATTAGTTTTAATCAACATATGATTAAGACAATGGAATTAAGATAAAAAACTTACAACTAAATCTAAGAGAAAATATAGTCTTTTTTCAGTTAAACCTAGAACATTTTACTTTCTTATCTGTGATTCAAAAAATTTTTGCTCCAATTCTATGTTGATAGTAAAGCAGCTCCTCATCTATTACAGTACTCCTCCTTTACCATATTTTTCCAAAGGTATAAAGAACAAACAAAACTGCTTCTTGTCCCTGACAAGTCCACAGACATGAACCCTTCAGCTGCAGCCTTTTCCCATTACCTCTCAAACAGCTGTATTAATACACCATGCCTTAGATTAAGGCGTGGCCGTGTTTACTAAGATGGCTGTTGCTATGGTTTGGGTATGGTTTATCCCCATGGTTCACATGTCAGAAGCTTGGTCCCCAGTGTGATGGTGCTGAGAGATGATGAAACCTGAAAAAGATGGAGCCTAGTAAGTGGGTTAGGTTACAGGGGTGCTACCTTGGAAGACATTAAAGTAGATCTCACAAGAGTGTCACCGTAATGGTTGATACATTGTATCAACTTGAAAAGTTTAGACAAAGGTTAAGCAATTCAGTAGGGGTCTAAGGGCCTCACTTAGTAAGTATCCTCATCCTGAAGGAGAAGAGGGCATGGAGAAAGTATAAGAGTTATGCCCACCACGGATGGCACAAGGGAGAGAAAGAGACGTGCTCCTCCCTTTTTCACTCTGGCTTCTTTTGCAGTCTTCTGCCACCCTGAACTGCTGCCCCTGTGCCATGCCACCCTGCCTTGGAGCCAGCTGATTGAAAACTGAAACCTCCACAGACTGTGAGCTAAATAATTCTTCCTTAATTTTGGTCATTGGGTATTTTGCCTCAGCAACAGGAAAAAAGTAACTAAGACAGTTATCATAAAAGAATAAGCTCAGGCCTGTTTTAATTTGCTTCCTATCTCTGTGATATCATCTGTAATGTTAAGTTACCAAGGGGACCCTTATTAGAGGCCACATCAATGGGGGCTACAAACTGTGAGCTAAATAAACCTCTGTTCTTTACCAAGTGCCCAGTCTTTCCACTACAACAGAAAACAGATTAATACATCCTTCAGGTATCAATAAAATTATACCTTTTATATAACAAGACAAACTCACAGAACAAAAGCAGAACACCTGTTTGAGAATTCCTCTAATAATTCAAACATTCCCATCTGTAGTAAATTACAACAACAAATATAACTTGGTTTCCTGCCTCAAAGTAGCCTGTTGTGTGTTTAAATGGAACACAAGAGTGAACACATCTCACAGAAAAAGAGGGAACATAACATGGTGGTCATGGCAGCATTTGCCTGTAAACCCAGCTACCACAGAAGCAGTGGCAGGAGGACTGCAAAGTCAAGGCCAGCCTGGGCAACTCAGTGGGACCTGGTCGCAATCAATCAATCTACCAGGCTGGGGATGGATACAGCTCAGTGATAGAATGCCCGCCCTGAGTTCAAATCCCTGTACCATCCAACAAACAAAACTAAAGAAAAACAGGGATCAGAAAAAATTTTACATAAGCAAGTAAAAAGGCAAGAAAAGTGGTGAGAGTTTTGTTTTGTTTTTATAAATAAATGACCTAGTAGTCAAAGAAGATCTGACACATATTCCTAGTTAAAGTCTTCAAAAACACATATTCAGGCTGGGCATGGTGGGTGGCACACAACTGTAACCCCAGCACTTGGGAGGCTGACACAACAGGATTGCCACAAGTTCAAGGCCAGCCTGAGCTAACATAGTGAGTATGCAGCTCAAAAAAAACTGGGGAAAAAAAAAAAAAAACACCTATAAGTTCAAATGGGACAAATAATGAAAATTACCACATACACAAAATTATCTGAAATAAAAGATTTGAAGGGAATAAACAGCGAAAGATCTTGACCACAACATTTTGTATCTGAGTCTACGAGCCCCTAAAAAAAAATGTAAACCAGGAAATTTATACACAATCTAATCTTCAAATAATTTGGGTCACAAATAGTTTAAAGCAGAAAAAGACCTAAGGAATGTTGTTCCTAGGAACTCTTCCTGAGCTCTAGGGTAGAGTATTAACTTCTGCCCACAACCAAAAACAAAGACCCTAAAAGTACTACTGAGGAGTACTGAACCCAATTTAAGTTGGAATATGAGAATAAATTAACAATAGTGTATGTAAATGCTAAGTGCTCTTTTAATACAAACATAAGAAAATTAGAAACATGGAATAAGAGAAAATTTACAGAAAAAATAATAACTTTCTGACACATTCAATTACCTGACCAAATCAAAAATGCACCATGCCAAGTGGAAAGGAAAGGTAGGAGTAGGGGGAAGGCAAACTCAAAAAGTTACACTTATGCAACACTCTGGTTTCAAGAAACCCAATGAGTGGTTTCTCAAGAGTTAGGAGTGCAAAAGCATCTGAAAAAAGAAGTAACAAGGAATTTGGGGAGGTGAGAGAACTATTCTGTACTGCAGGTTGATTATGGTAGTTATATTATCTGCAGTTATTATTCTGTGTGTCTATGAAAACTCTTAATACACAAAAGGTGCATTTTACTGCAGGTAAATCAACAAATTTCTAAGTATCAAAATGGCAGATACTGAGGAAGACAAGTGTAGGAGAGATTATTAAAATTTGTACTAGTCACAAAAGAGTATTCTTAAAAAGAAGCAAAGTAGAGGTAAGAGTAAAAATGTAAAAATATATTAATCCTTCAACAAAAGAACAAAGGAAACAGATCTTATTAAAAAAAATACTTAAGCCACAAAAATGTTTAGTTTGCTTTCACTTTCACTTTCATCTCCACCTAGACATTTCTCCCTAAAGAGAAGCAACTACTGTCATGCATTACTTGTCATTATCTGTCTAAACTTTTGAAAGGGAAATAAATAATGACAGGATGAGCCAAGAACTAATAAAAATGGTTACTTGAGGAAAAGCCCAATAAAAGTGAACCATCTGTGAAGTGCTTTCCTACACACTTTTAATTCTGGAACAATGAAAATGTTTTATATAATTAAAAGCAAGAAGAAAAGCAACTGCTAAAAGTAGAAGACAAATTTAAATAACTGAAATTAGCAAGGTATAAAGTCAGTGTCAGAAGTAGAGAAAATAACTACTTGAAATGACTTTTAAAACACAGCATGTTCACTACCGTTAATCCTAGTAGATAGATGGTCTGCAGACAATAATGCAAAGAAATCACACAGCATTAAATACAGTTCTCTTACTATTAATACTGGAAGCTTAATTCAGAAAGGTATATATTCCAGGATAAAGCAAGTAAGTATCATTGGAAACAAAGATATTCAGAGTAAAAAAAAGGAGATGTAAGTCCAAACATTAGGGAACTCAAGAAAAATTGATTTGGAAACTATACTTCACTTTGAAATCCACTAAAAACAGGATACAATGATAAATTGACAAATTTGTAATAAGGCAAATACAGTAGAATCTTACTCTAAAATCTAGGTGGCAAGTATATGAATACTCACTCTACTGTTTGAAAATCCTGAAAACAAAAACTGCTTAGATTCTGTACTAAATCCCAAACAGAAAGCTTGATTCTTACTTGATTTGTTCTTCCACTTACCCACAAATACTACTCTGCAATCATTTTAAAACATTTCAACCACTCCTCCAGAAAAACCTAACCAAACTGCCAAACTATCCAGGAGAAGTCTATAAGGTCTAGGACCAATAGCCTTTCTGCTTCACCTGGAATGTTTATTCTCACTGAAAAGGAGCTCAGCAGTAAAAAGCAAACACTCCAGGTATCTGAGATAAACAAAAACAAACTAGCTACTTTGCTTCTGAAGAAGTAATTTGTTCACTATGGTCAAGTTATTTCACCTTAAAGTTATATGGAAAGATTATGAGTACCTCCAAAATGTTAAAAGATTTTCTCTTCTAACTTTTAATTAAACTTGTATTAAAACAAAACTGTAAGGATGGCACACATGATTTTTGAAGTCTCTCTTTTGTGTATCTAAATGTGTATACATTACACCAATATTGAAAATTGAACAGAGGGCTGGGGGTTTAGCTTAGCAGCCTAAGCGCCTGCCCTGGCAAGCATGAGGTCATGGAGCTAGATTTCTGGTACCAAAAAAAAAAAAAAAAAACACCACATTGAACAGAGGAAAAAACAGGCCAAAAGAACAGGCCCAAAAATATCAACTGTAGTGAATCTGAAGAGGATTGTAGATGCTTTCAAAAATATTTGTTTCTTCCTATCTCACAGGATTTATGTTTCCCCTTTGCATTAAATATGCATTTAAAACTACTGTAATTGTTGAGATATAAAATAACACATAGCCTATAAGGTGTGATTTGAGCTTCAGCTATAATCGAAAATAACCAACTCAAGAATGATTTGAGAAATAGAATGATTATGTATTTCTAGGTTATTTTCCCACATTAACCATGTACATTGCTAAATAACTCATTTTTCCCTCCACCAAAAAACAACAACAACAACAAAAAAAAAAACAAACAGCAGCTCTCACTATCCTTCTTTAGTGGTTTTAAAATGTAGGCAAGGATGTATCCAAAATCCAAGATTCATTTTGTTCATTCCATAAATTCCAAGTACCTGTCATGGTTTGTGTCGAGATGTCCTCCCAAAGCCTCATGTGGTCGGGGGGCAGACTTTTTGGAGGCAACTAAATCAAGAGTTTGTGACTGGTTCATTGTCCAGTGCTGGGATTGGGGTGTGAATGCTACACTGCCTCTAGGGTGGGTAGCCTGTACACAATACAAGGGAGGAAAAGAGGCTTGTTCCTCCCTTTTTTTTTTTTCTTGCTGCTTTTGTTGTCTTCCACCACCATGAACTGCTGACCCCTGCCATGTACCACCTTGCCTTGGAACCACCCAATTACAGACTGAAACCTCTACAAACTGTGAGCTAAATAAACCTTTCCTCCCTTAACTTTGCATGTCAGGTATTTTATTCCAGCAATAAGAGAAAATTCAGACAGACAGTACCTATATTCTGTATTATTCACAGTGCTAAGGTATATAAAAAAGATGTTCTATCTACATCTTTACTTAACCTATTTACGTAGTACCTATTTCATACCTTTCATCATTCTACACAACGTGGATACGAACTGACCAAAAATCCTCTCAAGTAAACTTGTTTCAATTAAGCTATTTTTCATTGCTGTGTCCTACAACCTAGCATCTTTAGCAGTTCCACCTCACAAATCTCTCTACATCTCTTAAATCTAAAAACAGTAACACATTTATTTCTCCATTGAGACTATCAGCTCCTTGATGGTTTCATTTCTTCCTTACCGAGCCTAAAGAAAAGTAATTCATTTAAATATTCTCTTACCAGTAACTTCAACTACTGTAATTGTTCCCCAACTTACCTAACTCATAATATTTCACATCAAGTCAATCACAGAGTAACTTTCTTCCCTAATCAGGTGGGTACACAGACAAAAATGACATTGCTGTGGTAAACTGCTGTGGTGGCTAAGCTGGACCATGTCAACCTGACTGGCTTGGCTTGGGTGCTGCTCAGGAGATTGGCAGAGCATACTTCTGGATGTGTCCAGGTGGGTCACAGTCAAGAGCAGTGATAGTTAAGTACGATCTGCTGGGGACTTAGCTCAGCGGCATAAGCACCTGCCTTGCAAGTGTGCAGTCGTGACTTCTATCCCCAGTACAAAAAACAAACAAAAAGATAGTTAAGGTTAAGATCAATTCTGTATCAAATTCCACACTGTTTGTTTAGACTTTAGCCCCCCTCATTTCACCCCCTGAGCAGAGGAACTCGCCTCACCTACTTCCAGTTTTCCCTTGGGCTCACTAGCAGTTTCCTTTCCTCAGCTTAATACATAGGATGGGTCTCTCCTACCTACATATAACCTTTCTGGCCCATAATTTGGCCACATAAATCATGATCCTGAAAAATGTGCATACCCTCTTTTTTGATCTAATAATTCTATTTCAAGGAATCATTCCTAAGGAAATTAAAAACAGATTTCATGAATAAGGAATACTGCAAATAGTGACAAAGTTAACCTAAATAACCAACAGTAGAATAATAGCTATGGACGTACCTTTATATTATTATAACACGCTCTGTTACAAAGATATTTAAAGCTTTAAGTTCATAGGAAAATGCTTACAATTATGCAAGAAGTATACAAAATAAACAAGATGCACAAATCTGTAAGAATAATTATGCTTAAGATTTAAATCTGTATATGGAAGGAAATAAAGAATATTATACAAGATTATGGACACTTTTCTTCCTCACTTTTCTAATTTTCAAATCTTCAAATGGACAGTGTATCATTTTTCTAAATGGATTATGAATTATTGTTTCCCCAATAGCAGTACAACTATTTCATCCACTGGCAGATTATCCCAACCACAACATTCCTCTAACTCCTAAACACCATGGCAGCTGCTTTCACACTAACTTTAAAAAAAAGTGCTATCACAAAGACAAACGGCTTCCTAACAACAAACTAGCAGACACATGGCAGCTTTCTTCTGAGTTCAATTCCTTGGCGTCAGGCATATTGTACTTTCTGGGATCTGCTTTCTAAATCTCCAAACATTCTTTTTCAGACTCTTTAGCTAGATTCCCTCTTCCATATATTTTTTTAAATGTGGTGCTAGATTCCTTAAATGTGGTACTGGGTGTCCATCCTAGGTCTCTTCTTTCTGTATACTCCATACTTGGGTGATTCTATCAATTCTTATCAATGACTTCAAAAACTTACATTGTGATGGGTCCAAAAATCACCTTTAGCTCTGCTCTCTCTCCTAAAACCCTTTTACATATTTTTAACCAAAACCTTGCTATTGATCATCTGAATGTCCTACTGTAATTCAAACACTGCACATCATCTTCAACTTTACCTCCAATAGTTTCTCCTTTGTTTAGTCTCATCATTCTCTATTAAATCACCTAAGCCAGAAACCTGGGAATTATCGTTAACTCTCTCTTCAGCTCTTCCTGAAAATTCTACTTCCTCATCAAGTTTTACTGTCCTAATCTTTTGACAGTTATGTAGGTTTGATGTCCTAAATACAGTCACGAACTGCATAACAACCTTGTAAGTCAACAAAAGGCAACATCTGTAACATATTCCCTAGGATGTTATAAATTCAGTTTGTCCAAGTACAGTCCACGATATTTTTACAGTGACAAAATTATCTAACAACCCATTTCTCAGAAGTACCTCAGTCATTTCATTAAGTGATGCATAACTGTAGTTAATTAACAATCTCACTAACTCTACTATACAGATTTAATAACCCTCAATAGCCCAACTGGCCTTGGCATCTGTTTCACATCTATTTTCCATAATAACCTCAAAAGTAGGCTGTTTAAAATGTAAACCCAACAATATTACTTCCTTGCTTAATATGAGTACCTGAAAGATAAAGTAAAAGCTGTCCACATCAGAAGTCCCTACACGATCATTTCTACACACTACTCATACGACACTTGATGCTGTGTCTCCCAGCAGCAGCAGCAGCAGCAGCAGCAGGGATGCACGAGTGTGCTGGGAACCACAGCAGTGTCCAGGATTGTGGGTTTGCTGTGCGGCAGGCACTCAGGTAAGTTCACCAAACGATTTATATTAATTCAGCCCTATGGGGTTGGCATTATTTTCTTTTACAAATGAGTTTTGGGAGTTTGTCTAAAAGAATTAAATCACAGAACTAGTGAGTGGCACAGGCAAGACTGAAATCCACGCGACATTATTCTAATCAGCTTTTGAAACGGGCATTTTCCTTATCTCAGTTAAGGTTAACTAAAAAAAAACTAGCCTAAGGAAGGTAAATGGAGACCTGAGAATTACATCCAGCTATTCCTCTTCTGTACTGCTATACACACGCTTGCTATGAAGCCTTCTCTGATTTCCAACCCATCTTCCAACAGGGTTGCTCACTTGTTTCCCTACACCATTTCTCCAGTTTGTCCATGTCTACTACTGTGCATCTTACATGAGATTTTGTTATGTATTTACACGTTCCTTTCCCTTCTTTAGAATGGCAAACACTGTTTCAATCATATATGCAGCCCTGCCTCCATGTTACTAATCCTAAAGCTTTATCAAACAAATAAAATAGCTTCCTCTGTTTGTGTTTTGAATCATGACCCATCCCCAGGCAACAGCCTTAAAACCAAACTCAAACCCCAGGCTCTACTCTCTCCAGCCACATCTCACACTGCCATTCCATACGATTCTCTAGTCCCCATCTGGTACCATCTGATGCAGATACCCTATCAATCAATTACCTACCGAAAAGACTGAAAGTGCCCCACTACCTCCAGAGTACTCGCCCTTAGGACAATCATCAAGGATCTCTAATACTAATTCCTTTCTTTCTTTTTTTTTTTTTTTTGGTACCGGGGATAGAATTCATGACCGTGCCCAGGCACTTATGCCACTGAGCTAAATCCCTGGCCCACTAATTCTTTTCTTATTTCCAATAAATCCTGCCTTGTAATGCCTCCAATCCAGTAACAATGAATTGTACACCTCTGCCAAAGCACATGGCTCCCCGCTTTCCAGGAGACCATTCCAGTCAACTATCTCAGTCCTAAATAATCCTCTACAACAAAGTTTCTCAAATTCTATTCATTTTATAAGGTCTATCAAAATAACACTGCCTTTATAAGTCTGTTTATTGTTCTCTCCTCAGTTCTTCTATAGATGTTCTCAATTTTAAAACATTTAGTACACAATGTCTTAATCTAGCGTTATTTGGATATACCTGCTTCCCACCCCATACCTTCCAAATAATAAATTTGATATTAATGTTTTACTAAATTTCTACTAAACACTGGGTCCTGTACTAGGAACTATACTGTGAACATACCAGACACAAATGAAGAAATCTTTCTTACAGTCAAATGCTGACAATGCAACTTGTTCAACAAATGTTTGTTAAATAAATAAATACAACTTTCTTTTTGTTCCCACTATCTGTGAGATTCCCTTTGCTGCTCATAATCAACTAAAGCTAGAAGCAGATTTTGTAGTTTTTAATTAAAGGTAGATGGAAACAGGGGTCTTTTTTACTCATGCAACCCCCACCCCATAATCCAGAAAGTGAGTAAACATAGAAAAAAATTCTGAAAGAGAGTACATTTCCATCAGCAGAAGAATTTAGGAACAGAACAGAAAAGACTTTATTACATGCCAGTTCTTCCTGATTCACTGTCATAGTGGCATCAATATTTTGTTTGAAGAGTTTAAAAATATCACACTTGTAATGAATTATAATTCTAAAAATTTTCAAATAAAAAATTTATTGTCTCTCACTTTTAGGATTAACTGTCTCCACTGCTTCTATAAGTATACATAATTTAAAACTTGAATGAAATTCCTGAACTCAAAGTACACTTACAAGAAACAAACCTTTTCAGAAACTCATCCACTAGTCAGCATCACTTACAACAACAAAAAATAATATACACCCCTTAAATACATCACTCATAAAGTTACATACACAAGCTGATTTAATTTTTTTGTGTGAAATGTTAGAAATTTTTAGAAATTTATTTTTAAATTAATCACAGAATTTTGACAGGCTACTTTTAAGTTCAATTGACTTTGCTGAATATACAAGGGAAATAGGCTTAGTTTAAATGAAAATCTAACGTTGAAAAATTTTGGGCAGGGAGCAGTACTGAGGATTGAACCCAGGACCTTCAAACTGAGCTGCACCCCAAACTCCTTTTTTAATATTTTTGAGAAAGGGTCTTGCTAAGTGGCTAAACTGGCAATGCTGGACTCAGCCTTGAGACTGTACCGAGTTAGCTTCTCAGAGTGCTAGCATTACAAGAATGTACCACCACTCCTGGTGCCTTTCATCCAATAAAACAAACTTCCTTGCAGCTTAATTCTGTAGGTAATAAAAAAAAATACAAGTAACAACCATTATAGTCCTATTCCGAGTTTTCTGTAAGATGACTTAAAAGCAATGCATGTGACGGGACAGTCTTTTTGAGTGCACACTACATTAATATCAGTTCTTTCTGGTTTCTTTCATTCTTCTGAAAGAGCAATTCATACTCAATTCTTGCCATTTCATAAGAAAACCTGTTGTCAATGACAGTTTTTCTGAAAAACTAAGATCTTGACTTAAATATTTATTTACTTGTCATATTCTTGGATAAATACATTGTTTAAAAGAAAATACAATTTTTTTTTTTTTTAAACTGGGTCTCACTTGGTGGTTTGAGCTGACCTTGAATTCACTTTGTAGCCCAGGCTGGTCTCGAACTTACAACAATCCTCCTGCCTCAGCCTCCCAAGTGCTGGGATTACAGGTATGAGCCACCACACCTGGCTTAGAAAATTCATTTTTAAAATAAGCAAAATGAACTCTCAAATTGACATCTGTCATTACAAACAAAAGATGATTTACAGCTGCTCATTCTGGTCCATTTTTTATAAAGATGTTAGGTATTTAAGAAAGAATTTTCACACCATTTGCTAATCAGTACATCTCCAGAAAAACACTGCATGACCAGAACTGGCAATATGAATTGCTTTTTCTTTATAAACATACTGTTCTTCCCTTCCAACGCAATGGGTTGGGCCTAGAACTTGCTTAACAAGTCTATCAGAGAAATAAATAAAATCTGACCAAAGAAATGTTTTCTTTGACAATACATAGGGCAGGCACTGTTCCTTTTCAATGCACGCATCCATTCATTGAATGCTAGCTATAACTTAAGTACTAGAGTTACAAAAATGTACAACAATCTCTACCACTGAATTTATCATACACCAGCAAGCAAACAAAACAGTGTTAATGTTATAATTAGTCTACCTAAAATGTCATAGAAACTATGCAGTGTTATTCTGAGGAAGAGAAAGTACCACAAAAAGGTATCCCTAAACTAGGACTTGACAATGGATTCTCAGAGTGGGCATGGTGGTGCACCCCCGTAATCCCTGCACTTGGGTAGCTGAGGCAAAAGGATCTTGGCTATGCATGAGTTTAAGGCCAGCCTAAACTATGTATCGAGATCCTGTCTCAAAAAATAAAATTTTGGGCCAGTAATTTAGCTCAACAGCATAAGTGCCTGCCTGGCAAGCGTGAGGTTGTGAGTTCAATCCCCCATACAAAAAAAAAAATTTAAAAAAGGATTCTTAGCCTGGCAAGTGGGAAGAGGAGTAAAGAAAGTGAATATAAGGAGGAAGGCCATGCATACTCAACTGTAAATATGAACCAACATGTACACTCAGAGAAGGACAAATAGTACCTTATAGGTGAAGGCAGGTAAGAACCAGAAATTCTTCAGTATCGCTGCAAACAAGACTACTGAAAGCTTCATTTGGAAGCTTTCTTTCTGCAGCGCTGGGGACCAAGTTTGCAAGGCAAATGCTCTGTGACTGAGCTGTACACCCTCCCTCCACCCTTCATCTGCAAACTTCTAAACCACATCCTAACCCTTGGGAATTTCTACTCAAGGGTGCAGAAACATGCATTTCCCAAGCAAAACTTGAAATTCCAACCCCAGTCCCCTGTAAAAATACCTGTAAATCATCCAGGTTTTGGTTAACTAGGTTTCAGATTTAATTTCTCAGAATTCAGAAAACAAGCAGTGTAAGAAAAGTCATGGATAATGAATCGTTGTCCTTCTATTATTTAATCCCAACTGTCTTAATAATAAAATGTTACCAAAAAAGTAAAGTTAAAATCATGAACTCAAGCTTTAGCTTCAACTCACATTTAAGCAAAATCAGATCTAATCTGCTCTACTAGAGTACTCACATTCTACTTTTCCACATAACAAAATTTAACATTTCAATTTTCCAATCACATCATAATGGAATCAAAATTCTTATCATGAATCGAAACAAAAATAATTACCCAAAAAGAGCAAATGATTTTTTTCTACCAAAATTTACACTTACCCATCTCTTCCCTTACTGACAATTTTTACTTCAAAATAATAAATTCCACATGCTGCTGGTATTGGATGAGTGGCACGAACTGATGCTGCATCTTTAGGGGTTTTACCATGACCTGCATGTGAAACAGGAAGAAAAAAATCAAATGAGATAGTCAAATGAGAATCTCAATAAACAATTCAGGAACAAATAAAAGCTTGTGGGATGATTTAATTTCTGCCCCCAATAACTCAAATAATTAAAGATAACCCAATGTTCATCATCTCAATTAATCCGATATGTAAAACAGTCTAACTGAGCCACAGAATTCTTCACACCACTGCTAATTTTATAAAAGTTTCAGAATCTGAGCACCCTGAACATAGTGGCCCTTCATGACAATTAAAAGTATAGTAGGGTAAACTATATCTTTAGGACAAAAAAAGGCCAGATATGAGAAACATAATGAGCAAAGGATGTTTGTTTTATCAGATCTAAATCTGCATGTAACTTATCTGTAATTCTTGAAAAATAAACTATTTTTAAAACCAGAGATATCTGTATCCTAGCATAACATTAAGTGCAATTTTAGATAACTAGACTGGAGCTAAAAAAATTATTACTTTAAGAATTTATAATTTTGTTGTATGAGATATTATCACTAATTCTACAGAAAAGTTGATTCATAAAAAATGTTCAATCAATAACAACCTGTTAGCTGGACATGACAGTGTCCTATAATTCCAGCCACAGGAGGTTGATTGTGAGTTCAAGGCTAGCCTGGGAAACTTAGTGAGCCCATGTCTCAGAATAAAATGTTTAAAAGGGGCTAGGACTAGGAGTGTAGTAAAGCCCTTGCCTAGAATGTGAGAGGCCCTGGGTTCAATCCTGAGGCACAACAGCAACCCCATCCCCGTCAAAAGAGAAAAATGAAAAGCCCAAACCTATTAAGAAATATATCATGATATTGGTTTTTTTTTTCTTTTTAAGAAAGGAAATAACTTTCTGCCACTGCTGACATTTTAGGAAGTCTGTTAGATAATGATTTCTAAATTTTTAAAACTAGCTATTACTCAGTTCTAATCCCAGAAGGCTTCCTTCATTCACAATCACCTCCCTTAAGCTTTGCCCAAGATATAAATTATCTTTGGGAAAGCTGGCACAGGAACAAAAATCAAAGGAGCAAGAGAAAGTACGACCATAAAACTGAAGAAGAAGAGAAAAGTTGAAGTAGCATGTCAGAAAGTAGAGCGTGAGACAAGTCTCCATATTCCTCAAAAGGGCCATATGAGAAACATGGTATGACATGCTTCATTCAGTACCAACTTATCATTATTCTTTACCATGCTATAAAACTGCCTTCACCGATAGCAGAATTCTCCTCAAATTTACCATCATTGTTTAAAAACTAAGTTACCTTCTTTTAAATCAAAAATTATACCTTAAGATATACAATAACTATCACACACAAGATCGTATCTTCCCTTACTATTTACTTTACCAAATTACCAAAACACACCCTATTATTAAACAGCTAAGTTTACACTTGCAATGTAAATTAGTACATGTTCACATGGCCCATAGCTAACTGAACAAACTCATTCTTTGGTACCAGGGATCAAACTTACAACCTCGCGCTTGCCAGGCAGGCACTTAAGCCAATGAGCTAAATCCCCAGCCACTCATTCTTTTCTCTGCCATAAGACTTTTAGTAGAGGCAGAAATAATTTCTCAAATACCCAAAGAGTGTCAATAAACTTAGCTAGAAAGACTAAAAGAAGCTACACTATATAGCACCCCTTCAAAAAAACCACTTTAACATGTAATACAATAAATTTACACTGAGCGAAGCAGCAAGAGAAAAAAACAGCAGTAAAATGTGCAACAGTCACTTTGCAATGAATGGATGGACATTTAATGAATCATGGTTTCAATAAAACATCTTTTTCAGTAAAAATATGTTCAAGTAATTAGGTTCCTGGGAAAAAGGCAAGCAAACCAAATGTATATGTAAAAATTAGTTCTGAATAAATCCAAAGAAAATCTTGACTAAACAAAACCCAACCAAGTACTAATCAACTAAGTTTTAGTGTTTGTTTTTCGTTGTTTGTGGGAGGAGGTGGTGGTAACCAAAACTTTCAGGGATAAGGTAATCTCAAGATATACTTAATGAAAAATAGTTAACATATTTAATTCTATGTGAAAGGCACTGTTCTAAAGGCAATCATTGTTTATTAACTCACCTAATATTCAAGACAACTCCCCCTAAGGCAGGTACTGTTTATTGTCATTTCATAACTGAGGGGCTCAAGATAAAGAAACTTGCCCATGGTCATACTGTTGAGTGAGGATTCCAAACCAAGATTTGTGCTAGGACTTAAATTCAAGAAGCCCAATCCAGTGTAAACTCTGACTCCACCTAAAGGATTTGGATAGACTGGGCATTCTGGGATCACTGCATTCATCTGCCATCTCCTGTACTTGCTATTACTATAGTGAAAGAGAAAGAAAATTACCTGAGAATAAACAATCTCTCCGACCATTAGGTGCTTTCTTATGGACTTTCCTCATTCACCATTTGTGAAATAAGTGTTATTTAACCTCATTTTTCAAAATTAAGGATATTTGGACAGTCTGGCTGGCTAGCTGGCAGTCCCCACCCTCCCTCACCGACCGCCCACACAGAGGAGGACCTTTCCTCAGTCAAGCATGTAAGAGTAGCTTTGCTACCCTACTAGAACCTCCAAATAAGCTCTCAAAATTAAGAAACTTTTCAGAGATTATATCACTTTCCTCAAGTTGATAGAATGATGCATTAAATCCATTCATGAATTAAAATTGAATACATTTTCACATTATGCAAAAATAATTACAAAGTACTACACAAGCTTAAATCTTCATGGATCCTTTGTTTTTATATGCTTTGCATTGTAGAAAAGTCCTACAAATGTAAAAATTTAAAAGATTCATTTCATTTTTCAATTACAATTTAAAAGATAAGTTTAGATGTAAAATTAAAAGGACTCACAGTAGTTCTTAGATGAAACTAGTAAGAACAAGACAAAACTAGAAGCACAAGGCCTACTTCTAAAATGCTGATCGGCTGGAAGATTACTACTATATTCTATAGTCTTAAAAAAAAAAAAGAAAAGAAAAAGCTCACAGTACCAGTTTAACTTTATAACCACGAAGTCTTCCAGGTTGTGTTTTCTATATGGCTCTAGAAGAAAATAAATATATTGCTTCAAAACTCTAAGTCTAGCAAAATTAGCTCTTTTTATTCAAACACTCTGTCAACTCCACTTAAAAAACTAAAGTGGAGTTTGAATGGAGCCCTCCCTGGGCCCACTCCCATCCACTCTCCAACCTGGAGCCAGCCACTGCCTTTCTGCAAACACAAACTCGCCTTTCTTGCATCACCTAAAATTCCTCCCAAAGAATCCTCTTTGGCCTTGGAAAAGATTTCCTAAAAACTCTGCCTGACTTCACCCTCTCTCTCTCTCTGAATGTTCTGCTCCAGCCACATTCAAGTCTTTTGCATTTCTTCGTACTGACTGGCTAGCTAGCCTTTGCAAGTTTGTGCTAGTTCTACTTCCTGTAAAAGGCAAGCTCTCCCCACCTTCCTTCTTTGGCCAGGTTAGGTTCTCTTCACCCTTAGGTCTTTTACTTAGCTCAAGCTTTTCTTTCTTGTGCTTTCTCTAACTGCTTAAACCTCATATAACCTTTTCACATGCACTCATGGTTACATAAATCTCTCTCCCTACAATAGCAACACACTGATCACTTTCACCTCTGATTATTTTACTGTTTCTGCTTTTTTTAATTTCTGGGCTTGCATGGACTTCTACCTCACCTTCAATCATTTCTTCCTAGGTCCACAATGGATTCTGACATCACCTGAAACTATTCCGCCTCAGAAATTAATATTACACTCCAACAAGGTCTCTTGTGCTATACCACATCTTGAATATAAATTAGCTCAAATGCACTTGATAAATATGAGAACTGTGCTAGCATGAAAAAGAAACTGTCTGGTTCATCTCAGTACATTAATGAATTAAAAAGAAAACCTTAGCAATATACATAAGGCCCTATGTTTAAAAAAAAAACAAACACCTAGGATTACTACAGAAGTGCATGCCTACCGTGCACAGTGATTCAGGAACTGCTAAACTCACCATGCTAAGCCATGTGGGCAAAACTGAAGCAGTAGACATTAAGAGGTGCTAAGGCGTCTCCTCTGTTGACATTAGTATGGATTTATGAAGCTCATGTATATTAGTTTTATCTTTGGGTTATAATTCAGTACTACATTTTTATCTCTCCAACCACCCTGGCTTTGTCTACTGGCAACTTGTTAATTTGGCCCTCCTATCTTCTGCACATCCCACCATTACATATTTTTTGTTTTCTGTTACTTACTGGCACTGAAAGATGTCGAAGGCTCAACTTTTCTGTTTCATATACTAATCCTCATATCAGCCATTTCTCCAAGGAGCCCTGCTTGCTTTTAATGAAACATGAGTATTAGAATTCAAGATCTGGGTACTGTGTGTGCTCACTGTAAGAAACACCAACAGCAAGGGTATACATGTGCATATACACATATCTACATTTCTATTTAATCATCTGTATCTATGTTACACTAAATAGGAGTTCATGCTGATATCCTGATTCTGAGATGAGAGAATAAGAACAGATACAAAGCAGATAAGCCTATAAATTGGGTCTCTGCACTTCACCTACAAATTGAGCCAGTACTTCTGCTACAGGCTTCCATCCTCAAGGTAGCAGCACCATTAAGAGCCAAGCACAACTCTGAACTTCAAAAACATACAAATGGGTTACATTCTAACATTGCCCACTAAGGAGGTAATCTGACAAGACAGCACAAATACACATCCTGGATCACCCATCTAGAAGATACCTTCAAGACCACATAAAAACCCTCAACCCAATCCCAGCACTCTGGGAGGCTGAGGCACTAAACTTAACCCCGGTACAAAAAGTTGCTGGGCTAATCAACAACTCAGCAAGACACTGTCTCAAAATAGAAAGGTTGGGAAAGTAACAAAAGAGTGTGAAGGCTTTATGCTCAACCCCAGTACCCCCAGACAGACTCACATGCACTCTTGAGGGCACTCTCTGTTTTCTGTCAGTGTACCTTTCTTTAACTGTGGCTAACAAAGCTTTCTATGCCTCTCTCTCACTGATGTGTCCTGCAAAATAATTCTTTTTCTGTGAGCGAGCCCACAAACCTACAACCCACTCAACTACTGAGGTGAACTGAAATCCCTATCTCCTGTTTGGGGCACTTCCTCAGACCCCATCTGGCGACAACTCTAACTTCCTTTTGCGTATCTACAACAGTGAGAAACCTGGCTGCCACCATCTGCACATTCATTTATTTAATTGTTCAATTCAGCAGATGTGTACACACATTCCCTGTTTAACGACCTACCTCGTTAATAGCTGTACGGACTTATCAACTGCTTGCTCTGACTCACAACTCATCTTTTGTTATGCACAGTTTGCTACATCTTCTTTAGAGAGCTTCAATGTCTTTTTTTTTAGTACAGTAACCTTGTTTATACGTTTCTGGAATTTTTGCTAATTGTACTGTATAGTACAATACTGTAGTTTTATGTGCTGTTGCATGTTAACCGCATTACTGCACATAACAGTTACGCAAATAAAAGCAAAGTCATCAAGCTGAATTTCCTTTGACCATTTCTTTGTTCTGAATTTTTTTGGGGTGGGGGTAGGGAATTGGATTCAGGACCTGTGGCTTGCCAGGCAGGTGCTGCGCTACCAAGCTATATCCTTGGCCCTATTCCGAATATTGTAATGTGTTTACTATCTGCAATTCTTTATTTAATGATCAATTCACTTAGCAATCTAGTCACAGAAGCTGCCTTGGTCTTTAAACAGGGAATGCCTGCATAGCAGAATCAGAACCGTGAGCTCATCCTGCCGTGGAATGCAACTTGTATCTACTAGAGCTCAGGGCTTGCCCAGCTTACTTTGCCTCTAGTTTTAGATTCCATTAATTTCCAAAGTTACTTAGGTCAGCACCTTTTCCCCTCTTCCCTGGGGTGAACTGATATCTATAATACAGTTAACTGTTTTGTGCCATTCTACATTCTATCCTGGGGTTTTGCCTGACTCCTAAATGACTTTTTAAAATTTGCATATACCAAAGTTCATTCTTCAGTAAATTTCTATAGGTCTGACAAAGAGATAGTGTCATAACTTCATGTCATAATTATGTATCTTACATAAACGTTTATTACAATTGACAGTGTCCCCTCTGCTGTTTCCTTGACCCTCTTCTCTCCCCAGACCACTGACAACTACTCATTTTTTCTTCTGTCTCTATAGTTCTGCTTTTCAGGACGTTATATAACTGAAATCACAGATTATCTAGCCTTTTAAACTGTTTCTTTTACTTAGCAATATGCATTTAAGACCCATACATATTTTTTGTGACTTGATAGCTCATCTCTTTTCATCCCTGATATTATCCCACTGGATGAACATATCTCAGTTTATCCATTCAGCAAGTCTGGAAGGAGACCCTGGTTGCTTCCAGTTATTTATGATTACAAATAAAGTTGTGGCAAACATTTACATGCAGAGATGGTGACACAGTTTAGTGGTAGAGTGATTGTCTCATAATATGCTCAAGGCCCTGGCTTCACTCCCAAATGCCATCAGAAATACTAGTAATGCAAAAGCAAGATTTTGTGTGGGCATAAATTTCATATCAGTTGGGTAAGTACCTCAGAGCACAACTGCTGGACCCTGCAGTAACAGTAAAAGTACATTTAGCTCCGTTTGAACTGCCAAACCGCATTCCACAGTGGCTCTACCCCTCTGCACTCCCACCAGCAATGAGGGTTCCGGTTGTTCTGCATCCCCTTCAGCACCTGGCACTGTCAGACTGATTTTCAGTGTTAGCTATTCTAATAGGTACTGTTTCCTCTTTGTTTAGAAAACACTGGTGAAAAAGGCTAACCCCTGAATGACATGTGTCATTTCAATTAACCACCAAGTACTCCCATCTCAAAGAGGGAAGCCCAAGACTAAGGATTTAAGGCTGCAAAGAATCACCACCTCTGGCACTGCACACAAATGCCAGTGGAAATTGACTGGGCTTGTAGTTTATAAGGGCTGCAGCTTTTACAGTGCTCTAGTGGATGGTTACATTCCATAGACTTTTGGTGGCTGCCATCTGCTCTATTTTTTTCCCCAAAGTCCTGTTAGTTTTAGCCTACAAATATGAGGAAGTCATGGTTTTCTCAACAACTCATCTATGGCATTATAGCAGCAATGTCCTTATCTTCTAGGACATACCTTCCTATTTTCTTTTTCTTTGGTACCAGGAATCGAACTCAGGACCCTGTGCTTGCCAGGCAGGCACTTGTGCTGCTGAGCTATATCCTTGACCCTCTTTCCTATTTTCTAGGCTTTCTTAAGACTTCAATTCCACACTTCCTCCTCAACATCATTGGAACTCCAACTCCCCAAATCTGTACTTGAGACTCTCTTCCAGGATGGGCTATGTAGAAATCATGTGAAAAGCAACCAAATACCCTTGATTTCCTTCATGTTCCCATCCTCTCATCACCCCAGATCATCCGAAACATGTCTTTTCATTGGCATTATAACCCACTTTCAACAGTCCTAACTAGACAGTGGCCCTCTGGGAAATAAAGTCTAATAATCTGGCAAACAGCCATCACTATGAATTAACAATGTCCCCTAGCCGCTCCCAGTGCCAGCAACAATTGAAATCTTCAGTCACCTTGCTCTCTATTCTCTCAATGGCTAGTCCACATCTCCACCACTCACTTTAAGTGCTCTACTCAAATTCAGAGAACCTACACCATCAAGAAAATAAATGGGAGACGTGGTCACACTCAGCTTGCCACACTATCTGTGGTCTATTTCCATGGCAGGTCTTCACCTCTTCCATTTTTATCAGAGGAACAGAGTGTACCTTACTCCCCAAGACTAACCGTCCTGTCCTCCAGAAACACATTTCCTCCCTCCAAGCCCTTACTTGTTCAGTCCTCAACCTTGTATTTTAATCTGCTTTCTCTTTTAGTTTCTCCTTCCCTCAATCTTTAAAAGCATCCCAAAAATGTATATGCCCTTCACAAATCCTTTACCTCTCTGCTGTGAATTGTGCTGAATAATTACTAGATTTGAGGGTGAATATCATGAACTTTTTTTAAATGTTAAGGTAACAGAAACCAGGTATTGCTAATCTCTACTTTTTTGAAATATAAAATTTTGTATACAGTATATACTTATTGAAACTACATCTTGAACTAATACATTCTCATTTAACTTATATAACATGTGTTTTATCCACAGTTAAAACAAGATTTAGGAATGATACACCTGTGTCAAACAGACCTGACTGCAATTAATCCAAAGGGACCTTTGAGGGTTTTGTTTGTTTGTTTGCAAGACAGAGTCTCACTATGTGATTCAGGCTGGCCTTGAACTCATGGTGATTCTCCTGCCTTGGACTTCCAAGTGCTGGGATCACAGGTATGCGCCACCACACCCTACTGCAAAGGGATTTTAAGAATAATTTTGATTATGTGGGATTTTTACCTCATAGGCTGAAATCAGAAGCTAAGCCCTACCTAAAACATAACTCTGCTACCAGCCATTAAAAACTGAAGGCGGCTTACTTTAACCTCCACCCTGTGTACTGCCTAATCTCTTCTTCACCCACATCTCTCAGGAGTGACCCATGCACACTATCCGATCTAGCTTGCTCCTTCCGTTCACTCTTCAGACCAGAGAAATTTCTGTCCCTGTCACTCATTTCAAACTGCTGTCCCTAAGGTTTCCCCATCCAGGGAGGTGCCTGCACCTGCATTAACTTGACTTCTGCTACTGCATTACACCTGCATTAAACCTGACTTCTACTCTCCACTCAGCACCTGGGACACCACTCTCCTTGCCACCTGGGTTCCTCTCAAGGACTATGTCTCGGGCTCCATCAAGTCTTTTGATGGCACTGCTGCTGCTCAGGGCTCCCACTTTGACCTGCTCCTTTCTTCACCCTACACCCTCTCTCACACATTCTCAGTTGCAACTACCACCTAGACCCTCAGCCAGCCATAACCGAAAGCTGTCTCAAGTTGCAGGTGAACTCCAAGTACCTGTCACCCCTTCTGGGGAGGGCTGGCCCCACACACTGTCCCTACTGAATGAGGTTAGGCCAGATTATTCTTATGCCAGGGGGGTAGTTTGTATTCTGTGACTACTGTACACCCTACTGCTGACTGGATGTAGGTCAGCATCTGATCTGAAGGCCACCAATTCATACATGGCATATGATGCAGAGCTCTGCCCAACTGAGAATGACAGCAATTAGCTAAGTCAATATGATAAATTTCACAGAAATTTAAAATGGGAAGGACAGTATAAGCCAATTGATAGGGAAAAGATGAAAACCAGAAACTTGCAACTGTAGTCAAGTGTCACCTCAACTACAGAACAGAGTGAAAAGTCATGAATTTCAGCTGTTGAGACCAGAGGCCCCCAAACTCCAGAACTATTCTGTCCTCCCGTGAGATTTCTGTTTTTCTCTGGTTTAGTCAGAGCACAGCATTAAGATTCCCACTTTTACTTAGCTCCAAACATACTGTAATACAGTACTGACGTCTCCAAAATAATTATTTCATTCATGGTTCATTACAGGAACCTAACCAAACCAAACCAAATCCTTATCTCTCTCCCCACCATTTCTCACATCCTCTGAGTATCGCCTTTAATACACAATACACCTGCTCTTCTCTTCCCCTAGCACTGACCAAGATGAAGTCCTTATTTCTAACAGGGTCTAATACAACAATCTTCTAAGTGAATTTGCTATTTCCTGTCGTGTATCCCTTGAATCCATCATGCCATCAAGCTGTGCAATCTGACAAAAATGAAAGTAAGAGCCTAATTATTTTCTATCTAATATTCTTTGGTGATTCCTCATTCTAAGCTCAATGAAACATTCTATAAAGTCCCTCACATTCTGTAATTCCTAACTACTATTACTAACACAGGCCATACTAAATTCCAAGAGCCCCCCCTGGCAAATTAGATCCAAACATGCACAAAAATTCTCTCCTCTATGCCTGCGCTTTTGTAGCCTCAAGTCGTCCATGAAGGTTCCCCTGACCATCTCCTTCACCCCTTCCAATGCTGCCCTGGGAGATACTTCTCCTGCCTTCTACAGTGCTCTTTATAACTCTTTCCTTACTTCCCATTTTATATTGTCTGACCTCTGTGAGTTAAAGACTGTATCACATTCACCTCTGACTGCCTAGAACCTGGAAAAAAGCAAACACCAAGTCTGCTGAACAAATGAATGGTGAGCAAGACATGCATCCAAACTGCCCTGAAGAATTATGTGCCCTGTAGCAACTGTGCAATCAATTAGCATTATTACTGTCCACTTTTCTAGTATTAGATTCACTTAATTCTTTTCATTACCACCTGGCATTTTTAAAGGTAATTTCTCAAAATTTTGGCAAAGGGATCCCTGAGAAAAGCTCAGTTTGGTTTTTAAATTTCTTGATTTTAAAGAACAGGCATTTGTACCTGCAAACAATCAAGTATTCACAATAGTATTTGTTTAATCTGAAAAAAATGCAAGAAATTTAATAAGCAATTACTTTTAGGAAATGTTACAGATTAATGACCTGGGATGGATGCAGAAGGGGAAGTTAGGCATACCAAAATTCAACCTACTTGGCAAGATACTGGTAATGCTTCAAGTAAAAGTGTAATTCATTACTTCGTCACTGAGTGTCATTCTCAAGTCTCCCTTATCTGGCATTTTCCCCCAGCTACCTTAAATCATCAAAGTAAATGTAATTTTCTCTGGTATTAGTGTTCCAGTACTTTTTTCCCCCCAGAGGAAGTACTTTTAATCTCAAATATTCTTCAGCAGGGCATAGTGGCACAATGTAATCCCAGCACTTGGGAAGCTGAGACAGGAGGATGGCTGAAAGTTCAATGCCAGCATGGGCTACACAGCCCAAACTACACAGCAATATCCTATCTTAAAAACAACAGCCAAAAAAAACCTCAAGTAGTCTTCAAAAAATTCTTGATATGATATTATCTATTTTAGATAATTAAGCCTCATTAAAAAGTAGAAGAGGCAGTATTATAGTATGCTGGAGAGAGCACTACACTGGGAGTCAGTGAAAATTAACTTTCCAATCCTGGCTTAGTTGTGACTGGGAAAAAAATCTAACATCCAGGTGCTCCCACTTTCTAGAATCTAAAATAACTCGAAATCCGGTTGAGTTATTTTAGTACTTTGATACCAGTGTGTTTCAAAATGCTCTGTAAAGCATCCAAATAGTGGTAGTAACTTGAAAAATAAAAAAAGGAAACTATAATTGAAACATCTGGGCTAGATGAATCCACTGTCATATTCATTAAAAGCTTTAAAGTAGAATAAAGGTATTGTAACTAAGTGCAAACCTGTCATTTTTGTATTTACCCAATACTGACAAGAACTCTAAACTAAGAATGTCCATCCCTGGCCGTTTCAGTAGTTGGTATATGACCACTAAACAAATGCCTTTTTAAAAATTTTAAAACTCACTGTTTTGTACACATGCTATCACTCCTCTGCAATTCAATGAACTGTATGTATATATCTGGCATGAACATTAATCCCCTCAAATCATTCAATGAACAAACAATATTATTTTCAAAAGCAGCAATTCTAATTTAGAAGAATAATATCTTAAATACAATACCTTTAACACAGAAGAAATTATGATCCTGTTTCAAAAGTATGAAAAATTATTGCTCTAGAAAATAATTATGGTCAAACTTTTGAAATTCTGTAATATACAAAAAAACACGAGTAATTGTTTTAATGATTTTAAAATGTATCTTATAATGCTAGCTAAAATCAGTGCAGCAATGACAGGTTAAATAAAAATCCACTCTTACTTTATGACTTAAAAGTTTTATTACCCACCACCTAAAGACACTTCCCCTTTATTCCAGAGTCTGTTACCCAGTACATCTGGTGGGGTCCTCTCAGGAGAGGCACAGTTAACTAATAGTAACAACAGAAGCACACAGAGACACTGATACAAATAACAAGACTGGAGGAGGAGAAAGAGAGGCTGTGTGACAAGAGGTAAGGGAGAGACAAAGAAAAGATTTTTTAAAAAAGAGAGAAAAACAAGAACAACAAAATCTGTTCTTCTAGAAGTAAAAGTTTGTAACAGTGATGTTTCCAGAAAGAGAATCTCAGTATTACACAACAGAAAGCAGTAAAAAGGCCAACAGGAAGACTAATTGAGACAGCAGTGTCATAAAAACTCCAAACTCCAACCAACTGCATTTAAACGTGCACTTTTCTCCGATCCAAATCGTTAATTTTATGTAAAAGATGTCAGCAGAATTAAGGCACGTACAGTGTTAAATAAACTAAGAACACACCTTAGATACCATGGAAATTGCACCATTCAGTTCAAACCCATCACTCAGGAAGAAACTGAGGCCTTGTCTTATACTTAACAATCACAAATGACTGCAGGACCACCGAAAGATAGGAAGGATTCTTTAATAATCTACATACACTGCTTCTAATTTTATAAGCTAATGATACCATCAACCATAAACTTAAGTTTGACAAGTCCAACAAAAGCATTCTATAGCTACACCAGAAGTAAACACTTCATAACAGCACTGTCCACCCAAATTTTAAAACAAATTACAAGGAATTAACAACTTGTCCTAACGTTAAGAAAAAAAAAGCAAAGATCCGCTATTTGGAAATTTTCATCCATTTAAGATTAAGGAACATTCTAAACTGAAAGTGCTCCTTTGGACCTATGGCAAAGATAAAAAAGAGGACTGTTTAAGAAGGCCTATTTTTGTGCACGATTCTTTGCAGCCAAAATCATTTGGTAAATTTCTATTGCCATTTTCCATTCCGATTAAATCCTAATTTACTTATCAAGGTTCTTCTCAAATTTCAGTCCTTTTAAGAATTTAACCACCAGGCTGTTTATATCTTCTACATACAGGCCACTAGGATCAGAGTAAGACCCTCCCTTTGTAGCCAATCAAAATGAGGCTGCTTAGAATGCAAAAGCTCCTGCTTTGGGTTTGGGGCCTAAAACACAGATTTGTTTCCAGACTAATAAACTGAATTTTTTTTTTCCTTTCACCCAAGTAAACAACGCATGCCATTAATCTGGGCTTCATTTCAAAAATCTCTATTACAACTTATAATTTTATATACAACTGAATTGCTTAAAGCTTTGTTTTAACCTAGGGAAGGTAGGCAGGTGGAAGGTCGGGGTAAACAAACATAAGTCTAAGGTTGTTTCTAATTGCAGGTGGAAATACAAACCAATTTTTAAAAGACTAAGCTTCTTTAAAAAATCCTTGTTTTCAACCAGACTTCATATAATAGAAACCCGGAAATATAGGGCATTTCCAATCTGGAGGAGTGGGTTTCTGCTCCCCTAAGATTCCGTACTCCTGCTTTGGTAAGATACACTGCTATCAAACTTGGGCCCCTGTCCTTTTGTGCCCCTAGACAATCTCTGGCCTAATTTTGGTCAAAATCCACTAATTATTTCTCCCCGCTATGGATCCCTGTTCTCTCTTAATTAGAAATCATATCTTAGAATCGTACCTCACCCACTGCCCAACCTCCACACGTAAAAGGAGAACGTCTGACCCACCTAGAGAACAATGTAACCCAACTCCAGTCCATAGATTCCTCCACCCAAGCCCCAAGATTTATCTTACAGGGCAATCAGAAAGCGAGTCGCGTCCTGTCACCCCGGATTCCCTCAAGGTGTCCTCCTGGCCGGCCCAGGATCCCCAGCTCCTTCCCACCTGGGGGCATCGCACTCCCGTCCTTTCCCCGACAACCTCGCCCCGCACCTTCCTTGGGACCAAGGTGCAACCCGGGCAGCGGGACGCGCGGACCGACAATCGCCTCGGAGGTCGGGGTCGGGACCCGTGCCCCGTACCTTTGTAGTGCACCCGCAGGTTGTTCTGAGATAGACCAATGTAGCTGAACTTGTCCTTAGGGCTCCACGACCGAGGCAGCGGCGTCTCCTGCTCGTCCACGGCCGGATAGAGGCGCCTCAGCCGTCGCTGCAGCTCCTTCTCCTGCTCGTTGAGGGCCGAGTCCCCGTGCGGAAAAGGGGCCGCGGCGCTGCTGCCCGCCGCCAGGGCCGGGGCGGCGGGGGCGACCGGCCCAGAGGGCGCCGGGAGCGCGGCGGTGGTGGCGGCAGGGCCGGGGGGCGGCGGCGGGGCGGCGGTGGACGGAGGCGGCGGCGGCGGCGGCGGCGGCGGGGGGTGGAGGAGCAGCGCGGCCGCCGCGGCCCCCAAGCCGCCGCCGCCGCCGCCGCCGCCGCCGCCGCCGCCGCCGCCGCCGGGCGAGCCGGCCGGAGAGGAGCCAGAGCCGACGGCCGAGGACGCGGGCAGGACACCGGGACCTGGAGCCACGGCCGCGGGAGGCGGCGGCGGCAACTGTGGCTGCTGTTGTGGCGGCGGCGGCGGCTGCCCGGACATCCCGGCCGCGACTCAGCCTACGGCCGTCTCCACCTCTTCTTCCTCCGCTTCCCGGGGGCGCTGTCGCGGCGGCCGGCGGCACCAGGCGCTCAGTCCGCCCGCCCCGGAAGCAGGCGTGGGCCGCGCGCCCGTGGAAAGCGCGGCCGTTGGGGGACTTGGTGGGCGGGAGCAGGCGCCTGGCGGCCCGGAGAGCACGTTGATCGGAGTGCGGGCGCGCGGCCCGGGGACAAGGCGACGCGGGCGGGCTCACGGAAGGGAAGGCGCTCGGGCAACCGCGGGTCTCGCGGATGTTCCCCGGCGAGCAGGCGGGCGCGAGACGCTGCGCGCGGGCGGCGCTAGCGAGGGGGCGGGACGGAGGCCGAGAGGCGGGGACCGAGGCCGGGAGGCGGGCCCGCGGCCGGGCGCAGCTCCCTCGCAGTCACCGCTCCCCGGCAGGCAGGGGCTGTGACGCCGCGGATCCCTTCCGAACCGCCCGCATCCTCCCCGGAGCCGCCTGCCGCCGGGAGTCTCCTCCCACCTGACTTCTTTTTGTTGTTGTCGCTCCACCTCCCCGCCGTGGGGCTCCGCCGAGCCGAAGAGCTGCTTCTCGCCCAGGCGAGAGTAATCGAGCCTCGCTGGGGCCGCCGCGAGCGCGGCCGGAGGGCGTCCCGGGAGCGCGGAGACCCGGACCGTCTGCACCTGGAGCGACGCTCCCGCTGCCGTTCGCCGCCTCCTGCTTCGGAAACTTCCTGCTTTTCCTTTAATCCCGTAACCTTGACCATGTGGACAGTGGAAACCATTTCTTAAGGCAAAGTCTTCCACTTAAAACAGTGACTATTTCATTAATTTTACGAGGACTCCAAGTGAATTTAACCGGGAGGCAGGAGTCGCGTTGGGAATACTAATGCTGCCTGGCGTGCCTTCAAAGACTGGGAACACCAACTGCATGAATTCCAGGCTGTAGTGTGTATAATGTCTAGCGACCTGAAAACATTTTATAGGCTCGTTAAATCTCATTGCAGGCCTTTGTTAGGTAACAGAGCATTATGCTCTTTAAAAAAAAAAAAGAAGGAAACATTCACTGAGGTTAGCAGAGTCAAAAATAGGACTTCCTGCTTTGCAGTTCCCAATAGAGTGCTTGGTCAACTCATTTGGCAAGTGTTTCTCGCTGACCCATCATAGCATTACTAGTTTGCTTTCACCACTTCCCTTTGTTTAAGTTTATCTTTTCCCTGGCTGACAAACTTAAGGTATACACGTGTAAAATGCGTAGTATCGTTTCTGCTATTTTATTTGCTTCCGATGATGTTTATGATGGTACTGTTGTGAAATAAACAAGGAACTTGTTGACTAGAGAATTCTTTATTTTGTTTTGACTCATATTAAGTCAACAGTGATTTAATTGAAGCCCCTCCACTCCAGGGCGGAATTAACAATCATACATAGTAATTTTTCCCTCATTTACCGGAACAACTAGATGTCCAGTTGTTCTTTGATAAAAATAATGATTCTAACCTGTTGTTTTGAAGACTTTATTCAGGTCCCTCCATTTTAAATCACATGATGTTAGTGTAAATTGTTTATGATGCCTGGCATAGGGGTGCACAGCTGTAATCCTAGCACTTGGAAAGCTATGCAGGAGGATTTTGGTGAGGACAAGGTCAGCCTGAGCTATATAGCGAAAGCCTGTCTCAAAAATAAGTTGTTCATACTTTCATTTATATTATGATAACAATAAGTTCAATTTAAGCCAAGCACAATTTAGATGTAGGCTAGCAATGGTAAAAAGAAATGGGTTCCATCAAATTTTCTTGAAACAGTCAAGATTTTATTTATGAAAATGTACTTTTTTCCATCAGCACACTTAGAAAACACTTAGAACTTTATTCCTAGAAACGATTAAGGAAATAAAATTACCTGACATCTCATTAGAACCTTTTTAACTGGTTGTTCTCCAAAGCACAAGCAACCTCAAGAAACTAATCATTATAGCTATGGAAGAGGACACTGTGAAATGGGTACTTTCTCATAAGAGAAAGAAGACAGTAGAAAACATTGATAATGTCATTTGGGAAAGTCACATACTTAGTGATAGTTATAAAAAGACATAAGGTACCCGTGCCCGTTGGCTTATCCATTCAAAAAATACAAACCAAGCAACAAAATTTAAAAGTGTAAGTGCTTTAGGCCTAAAAATGTTCAACAAGAGACTAACAATAGATGAAATATTTCAAATAATAATTTGGAATCAAGTTCAATGCTGACTTGGTTCATTTTCTGTCATTGCTGGGACAAAATACCCAACACCCAAAATGAAGGAAGGAAAAATTTATTTAGCTCACAGTTTGTAGAAGTTACAATCCATAATCAGCCAGCTCCAAGGCAGGGTAGAGTGGCAGAAAGGCAACAGTTTGTAGTGGTGGAAGACAGCAAAAGCAACAAGAGCAAAAAGGGGAGGAGAGTATTGAGAGATGACTCTCTGTTCCTTATGTTGTCTATAGGCTACCCACCCTAGAGAGGGTATAGCACTCACACTCATCCCAGCACTGGGCTATGAATCAACCACAAATTCTTGAGGCCCAAGCCAATTTCAGGCCTCCTTCCAGCCTTTCTTATATTAAGTATGAGCTGAAACAAATATTTTATGGCTTTTTGAAAATAGAGTTTTGAAGACATGGAAAAATGACTATGATGTAGTAAGTGAAAAAACTGTACAATAATTGTAGCACTCCTCAAATCATTAGCAAACAAACATAAAACAAGATCATAAAATGTTTCCATAATGGACAATTATACAATCAAAATAAATTTTTATTACAAATAAATATTATACACATATAAATGGTAAAAATCCATTAGCCATGAAACTATATTTTCGGCCTTTACCATTATTGCTACAATTTTACTATTTACAGGGTTTTTCAATAGCAAACAATAAGAGCCAAGTCTGGCTGTCTCAAGCAAAAAAAGAATTTACTGGAACAATATTGAATGGTTCTCAGAATTGCCCAAAAACCTGGACAAAGCAGAACTGAAAACAAAGGCCAAAAGAGGGCACATAACATAAATAGACTGGGTCAGACCCCACTGGTCACAGAAATCCCTCCATATACGATCTTTGGACTCTCCTCTCTCTGACCACCTAAGCTTCACACCACTCACTCCAGTTTTGAAGTTGACCAGGTCAATATTGTGAGCCCATGCCAGGAACTAGCAATAAGAACTTAGCCAGTGATTGGGTTATTGGGATGCTAAGTTGTTGACACCCTCAGCTCTGGGTGGCCTAATATGTAGTGACTAAAGACTCCAGAGCTGATTGCTCTGCCAGTGAGCATTCTCATGCGTCCATAGAGTACATTACAAATCTTATTTCCTGTGTGTGGTCTGACATGAATACCTACAGAACAAACATATAAGAAAGTGCCAGAACATAGCAAGAAAGGGCCAGTGATGCCCACTATAGAAATTTTCTAGATCATGAAAGGAGCTTAGATGTCAGCCAGCTTGTTTCAGGAAATGCCCATAACAATGTTCTTCTATACATTAGTAAACGTCATCACAGTGTGTACCAAAATCTACAATATGGGTTTAGGGTCTGTATTAATTTTCTTTTTCTGCATAAAAATCACCACCTGAACTTAGCAACTTAAAATAATATTTTTCCATAGTTTCTATGGAGCAAAAACTGGTTCAACTTCACTGGATCCTCTGCTTTAGCATCGCTCAAGCATGTCAGATGTCAGGGGAATGCTGTCATTTCAAGTCTTGACTGGGGAAGGATTATCCCCAAGTTCACCAATGTGGTTTTTGACAGGATTCAGTTTTTCAAGGGCTCAGACCAAGGGCTTCAGTTCTTTAATAGTTGCTGGCCAAAAGTGATTCTCAGTGCTTTGAACCATTGACCTTTCCAATATGGACCTCTCATCTTTTGTAACCAAACCACAGGCATGACAGCCCACTGCTTTAATGTGATCTGTTTATTAGAAGTAATTCACTAGGTCCAGCCCACACTGAAAGGGAGAAGATTAAACAAAGCCATTTACAGGAGGATGTGGTGGTCATTGAAACCTGCCTGTTGCACAGTTGTCATAAGTTCCAGTGACTCTGGCACACTAGACTACCACATTCTCATCACATATAGCTTCTAGCCCAAAGATTGGCAAACTTTTCTTATAATGAGATAGGTTGTGAATATTTTAGCCTCCACTGACCATATGGAGCTTGCTGCAACTATCCAACTTTGACTTGATGGAGGAAAAGTAGCCACAGATAATACACAGACAAGCACATGTGGCTATGTGTCAATGAAACTTTATTAATGAAAAAAAGAAGGCAACAGACTGGATTTGGCCCATAGAATATGGTTTGTGATCCCTGTTCTAGGTCTTATATCAACAGTTACTAAATAACAAGTCCCTAAATAAAGCCCCTCTGGACCTCCTCACAGTCCAGAAAAGTCCACATTTGTAATCCCATGGAAAAGTGATTGGAATTCCAACAAGTGAATTCCAATCTATCACTTTCAGGGCAATGCATGGCAAGTATAAAGACACCTAGGTGTATTTATAGTTGTGAGGAATCAAGGGTCCCTAAGTCCAGCTAGAACAATGGCTAACCGGAGCAAAGGCCTTGACCCGGGCCTAACTCGGATTTTATTAATTCGTGAAGAGGGGAGAGGCTCAGGATAAGTGGCTGTGAAAATGGCAGGAAGTATGTGAATGCTCTGAGCTGAAATAGGTAGGAGGCCTGAAATCACTTTTGCAATATGCAGAAAGAGATACACAAAAAGAAAAATCTGCATAACACAGATTGGGGCAGGGTCTAGCGTTTTAGGGTCAGTGCTTCAGTTTTGATGCCCTGAGAAGTCATAGCTTCTTTTCTCGAGGCTCATCCAATGTCAGCCAACAGTGTGGCTTCACTGGGCCCAGCTCACACATGTTACTTGGGAGCTGTAGGTGGGGCATCACTGATGAGTCACACTGTTTTTTACGCTTCAGCACCTTGGCTAGGCCCATTTGCATTGCTTAAAGTCAGTTGAGGAGATAAGGAAATGTCCTCAGCCAGCTCTGTATATATCAGTACATGGAGGCAGGCCAAATGCTCTTCTCTCAAGGAGAGCTGTCCAGGTGATCCTCCACATCCCGCATACTAAAGCATGTGTGCTTTGCCATGAGGTACAGTCCCAGACCCAAGGGAAAAAAATGTAAGAAAATGAACGTCCTTGCCCACGAGAAGTTTCAGCTTTCTGGTAAAAAAAAAAAAAAAAAAAAAAAAAAAGTTACTTAACCATTTTTCCAGGACAAGAGTGAAAAATGCTTTAACAAAGACAGAAAGTATCATGGACTCTTTCTGCTATCCTCAGCAAAAAAATTCTTCCACCTAACCCATGTTATAAACAACATGAATTAATTTTTAAACTCAGATTTTTGTGTAGCTAGATCAGAGATAACTGATATAATTTTTTTATAGTAATGATTTTTCAGGAAATGCAAGGCCTAATTTGTGATCTAAGTACATAAAGTAGTTTAGCAATGGAATTTATTTTACAGATCCCTACTTCTTTCATCATGGCTATATACCATTTTATGCATGGTAATTAATTTTTTAACACTTTTGTTTGTTTTCCTTAAGTGCTGTCAAAGATACACAAGGAAAAACACGCTCAACAACATCTGAGATTTTCCAAAATTGCAATATTTCAAAGATGTCAGAACATCTGTATCTTAAAAAGCAGCATCAATTGTAAACCTGCTTCAAAGTGTCCTTAAGTGTTTTCGGTTCAGATGCAACTAGTTCATCCTACAAATATTTAATTTAGAAATGAACATCAATTATTTAAAGAGGGATGGAATTTGCTGTGGTCTGGCTTCCAATATCACCAACTGTCTCTTCCATGTAGCTTTTGCCATTGTCCTTGTGAAAACTCCCTATAGAAAAAAATGGATTTTTGACATGTTTAAAAGTCTGATGCTGCTCTGTGAGATTCAGTAAGTATAATGCAAGTACCTGACATGATTGGAGGAGGGCTAAACCACTCTGAAATGAGTGTGGAATACTTGGCCAGTCTGCTCAACAACCAAAGGTATTTGTCATGCACTATGCAAACCTCAGTGCACATGTGATGCAATCAGTGCTTTCCAAAATTATGTCAAGATCCTAATATAGATTGCTTATAAAGAGTCAGTGGTAGCTGGATGTGGGGTACATATCTGTAATCACAGCACCCTGGGAGACTGAGGCAGTAGGATCATAAGTTTGAGACCAGCTTGTGTAAATAGTGACTTAGTGAGACCCTGTCTCAACATAAAAAACATGAAAGAGGCTGGGGACATAGCTCAGTGTGGAGACACTGGTTTTAATCCTCAGTACTGGAAGAAAAAGTTATTTTAAAAAAATAAAATAAAGAAAAATGTCTGCATCAAATCTCTGGAATCCTTGGAGGAGAATTATTTAGAAAAGGGTCTTTTGCAAATATGATTAAGGATCTTGAAGCAAGATCTTCCTATGGGCTCTAAATCCCATGATGTGTTCATATAAGAAAAAGGTAGAGGAAAATTGGAGACAGAAGAGAGAAGACACACAAGGAGAAGAAGGTCACAAGAAAAGGTAGCTGACAGAGGTGCAACCACCAGCTAAGCAAGCCACAGCCACCAGCATCTGGAAGGACAAAGCTGGAGGGAGTGAAACTCAGTGACACCTGGATGGCACACTTCCAGCCTCCAGAACTATGAGAGAATAAACTTCCAGTGTTTTAAAAAGCCACCACACTTGTGATTGCCATAGCTGCTAGAAAACTAACACACACACACACACACACACAAACCTCAAGCTTTTTCTGGTTCTGGGGAAAAACAATTGTACAAAGCTAAGAAGATTAACCATACTGTACTGTGGAAGCCAAAGTCGAATAATAATGACATTTCCTTCATCAAAATTGCAATGATTTTAAGTGTATTTTTCTGTACGACAGTTTTAGGTGTCATGTAAATTGTACAACGCAAAACTAGACCTGTTATTTGTCTTGATAGTTCCCTCCCCCTCGAGTTCTGACCACATTTCAGCAAAGGCAGGGCTTATATAAGCACTCTGATTTAATGGAAAAGTAATCTTATGATTGGGGTATGAGCAGAAATGGCTGTTCCACTGGGCAGAAGCATAATGCCATGAAATTACCTTTAAGGACACTATTACAGCGTCACTGGGCTGCTGCAGCTCAGGACCATTACTTTTTCTACTATGCTTTAATAACCATTAAAAGCTCTGACCCCACCGAAGCAACGCTGACAGCAAGGTTAGGCATCCTAGATGGGGTTTTCTAGGGAGAGAGCCTGACATGGGGTTTTTGGTGCCAGTGATCATTTGCAAGAATGTTCTTATTGGTAACAAGGGTGGAGGGAAGTAGGAGAGTGAAGAGGAAGGAGCCAACCACGGCCTGCACTCGGCGAGTTTGGCCAAAGCCAGACCCCACAGTGAGCCTGGAGTGCGCATGTGCCACACATTCGTCCCAATTTTGGGCTCAAGTCCCGGGCTTTTATAACCTGTATTAACTACTCATTGGCCGCAGACTATGTCTCTCCCTGGGATAGCGCAAAATCTTGGGCATCTCTAGGCAAGGAGCCATTGGCAACCAACACACCCTGCAAGCCCTGAAATGGGTGAGCTGGCAGTTATGGGAGCTGCTAGCAGGACCTAGAGGGTCCAGGGATGCAAAAGCCTCACTTCCAATTGTTTCTCTAATACCATAATCGGTCATTTCAGTGGGAACATCTGCTCTAAAAGAATTCAAAATTGGATGTGGTGGTACATGCTTGTAATTCCAGTAGGTGTAATCCTGGAGGCGGAGGCAGGAGGATTGCAAACTGGAGCTCAATGGGGGCGATTTAGCAAGAGTCAGACGCAAAAGACAAAGAAAAAAACAAAGAAAAATAAAGGCTGAGGAGGTAACGTAGTGCAGAGGCTCTAGGTTCACCATAAGAAAGAGAGAGAGACAGAGACAGACAGAGACAGAGACAGAGACAGGAAGGGAGGGGAGGGGAGAGCAGAGAGAAGGAAGGAGGGAAACTGACTAACAAAAACACATACACATCGGCATGACTGAGGAGGGATGGGGTGTCACAAATCTAGGGACATACATTCAGTGAATACTTCCACATTCTTACGGGTTTAATCTGTGAAGGTCTGTGGTAAAGAAACCAGTTTTTAGAACACAAGTGTGAACAGGAGCCCATACTGACACAACCGTGTTTATTTTCACGGTCTAGCTTTTTTTGCTATCTGTTAATACAATGTCTGTCTGTGTCCTTGTGGTTTATCTTAGTTTATAAGATCCTAGTAGGTTCAGGTCACATCTGGTTATTGTTCTCTAAGCAATATATTGCACAATGATAGGTTTGGTAAGTGCTTTTCCTTGAAGATGCAGAGTAGATTCAAGCCTATTTACCTTTGATGGTGGCAAAGATATTCTATGTGGTGATGCCCCCAGGCTTTTAAACATCTGGCTCAGGCACTGTCCCAAGCAGGAATTGCTAATTCAAATATCTCTGCAAGCCAAATACATAGTGTACAAGAGTGAATCAGGTCAAGTATACAACAATAACAGGCTGAGGAGCATAAAATAATTTAAATCAAAGTGTTCAGAACACTACATGGGCCAAACAAAACACTCTCAGGGATCAACACTGGCCACTGGGTCACCAGTTGGTGGACTAAAAATTAGGCTTTAACTCAGGACCAGAAATTCAGGCCAATCGTAGATGTCCAGGATCTGTTTTATATTTTCCTGGATCAACAAGGAAACGAAAGCTGTCATTACTGTCTCTGCCTACTGTGGGTGAACTGAAACACCAGATTTCTCAGTAAAGCTGCTCTGCCTGTAGAACCAGACCTAGAGATCTCAAGATAATTCCTGGCTTGGCAGGGAAACCTGAGTCATAGGGGCCCTTTTAACAGCATGAGAAACACCTTAGAAGAGCCGGTTTCCTATTCTAGTGCCCTGTACCTAGTAGCTCCTTCAATTCTTACTGATGATACAAACATGCTGGTTTCATAATGCCTGACTCGAGGTCTTTCTGATTCACCCAATGGTTTTCATTCTAATAATGATTTATTTTTACAGTTTAATTATGATACAAGAGTATTTGTAGTATATTAACAAGTACTGAAAGGATGTGAAGACACTGAACCTTGATATACTTGTGTCCTGCTGGTGATGGAAAGATTAATCATAGAGTTATCTCAGGACCCAGCAATGCTACTCCTGAGTATCTACCCAAGAGAGATGAAAAACATAAATCTGCACACAAATATTCATAGCAGTATTGTTCATAGTAGAAACCACCATGAAATGGAAACCATCCAAATGTCCTTCAGTAAACGAAAGGAGAAATCAAATGCTGCATATCCACAAAAAGGAACACGATATGGTAATCTAAAGGAATGAAGGTCTGATAAATGTCACAACACAGACAAACCTTGGAAATGCTGTGCTGAGCGGAGGATGCTATCACAAAAGGCCACATATCCTATAAGTCAGTGTGAATTGTCCAGAGTGGGCAAATCCATAAAGACACAAATAGATTAGTGGTTACCATGAGCTGAGGGGAGGAGAGGATATAAGCTTTCTTTTGGGAGTGGTGAAATGTTCTAAAATGCATGGTGGTGATAGTTGTACAACTTTGTGGACATACTTTAAAAAACTGAATCATACCCATTAAATGATAAATTATGTGGTATGTGAATTATATCCCAATAAAGCCCTTATTTAAAAACCGATTACAGGGCTAGGGGTACAGCACATAGGTGAGGCCCAGAGGTTTGATTCCCAGCATGGCCAAAATAAAAATAAAAAGATTACATGACAGTTGGTGTCATAGCCACCAAATCCTGTGCGCGGGAACCTACTTATGGTACAACTTACAGTGCTTTTCTCACCTGTGGTAGTCAATAGATGTTTGTTGAATGGATTTCTATAAAGCCAGACTAATCTACAAATTGGACTGGAGGACTCTGGTCAGTCAAATAAGTTTCTAGATGTTTTCTTAAGAAACTGTGGGTTTTCTTTCTTATGGAAAAGGAACCAGCACGAATCTTGGCATTGGGCACACTTACAGTAAACAGCAGTCACATATCTCTCTCTCTTTGAAAGCAGTTCTAAAGGTCTATCACTCAACTGTTTTCACTTAGTGTGAATTTTGCCAACGTTGTATTGGATTATCTATAAAATGGGGAGAAATTTAAAAAGACCAATCTTGTTTGTGTTCAATAGTAGGCGGCACACTAGGCTAAGGAATGGCTTTTTGAATGTTAAATTGTGAACAAATGGACCATCACAGTGGCTTGCAGACTTTGGAGAGTATCAGAATCATTGGGAGGTGGAGCTGGGTTGGAGTCCGAGCATTTGCATTTCTAGCAAGTTCCCAAATGGTATCACTGCTGGTTTTCTACAGACCATACTTTGAGAATCACTGGACTATCATTTCTTCCTTTTAAATTTTATTAATTGATTAATTATACTGGGGATCAACACATCCCCCAGACCTTTTCTTAAAAAAAAATTTTTGTACTGGGGATCAAACTCACAACCTCATGCTCACCAGGCAAGAGTTTGTGCCACTGAGCCAACTCTACCTTTTTATTTTTTATTTTAAGATAGAATCTTGTAGGATTCCTTTTCTATCCCTTTGACTCAGTCTCCCTCAGTGTTGAGATTCCAGACAGGTGACAAAACAATCAAAAAGTTACAAGGAAGTTGATCATACAGCTGAAAGAACTACTTTATTTACTGCACCACTTGATTTTTGAGACAGGATCTTGCTATGCATTGCAGGGTGGCCTTGAACTCATTTGTGTAGCCTAGGCTGACCTCAAACTCATGATGATCCTCCTACCTCAGCCTCCCGAGTGATGGGATTTCAGGTGTCTGCCACTTGAGAATAAGCTGCTGAGACACTGCATTCACACCTTCATCACGCCGGGGATTTAGCTCAGAGGCATAAGCACCTGCCTGGCAAGCACAAGGTCGTGAGTTCAATCCTTGGTACAAAAACAAAAAAACAAAAAACCACAACTTCATAGAATTCTTACACAGTGACAGGTGTCTACCATCACACTAATTGTTACACTCTACTCAAAATTTGCCAATGGCATCAACAACATTATTTACAGCCAAAGGATTCAGGTCAGAATCATTCACTGCAGTTACTTGTCATGTGTCTGTAGTCCTGGACCAATGCCTCAACCTCTCCTGAACTTTTATGACCCTGTCACTTTCAAAGATTGAGGCCTTCTGTTTTTTAGAGTGTATTTTTAAAAAATATTTTATTTAAATGTACATTTGTCTGCTATTTACTCTTGAACAGATTCAAGTTACGCATCTTGTACAGAAATATCATAGCAATGTCTTGTGTCGTCAGTGTCTTTCCGCAGGTGCCATGTGACTGCAGTGTGTTCCATTAGTGATACCGTTAACTTCGATCCCTTGATAAAGGTGACTTCTCTGCTACAAGTTATGCTTTTCCTCTTTGCCATTAACAAACACATTGCAGAGAAGTATTTACAAATGATGTAAATATCCCATTCTTCCTAAAACTTTCAATTTACTCCATCGTTCATATATAGTTCTGTGGTCTTGCGGTTTGCTTTTTTTATTCAATAGGTTTGTGATCCATTATGATAATCATTTATTCGGATGTTCACATAGTCTCTGATTCGATGGGTGGGAGCCTCTTCCCGCTGACTTCTATGTCCTTCTGCTGTGTCCCCCTGCTCTTCAGGCGCTTCCTTATTTTCTGGCACAACAGAATGCTCTGCACTCACCCTGGGCTCCCCAAGCTGCAGCCTTGCGATCAGCCATTTCTCCAAGGAGTCATTCTTCCTTCTATCTGAAAATAACATTGCATAACACCCCATTGCTGCTGGGGTGTTACTGTTGCCCTTGGGCCTTCTCAAGAGCTAGGGAATGCATGCACACACATGCATTTGTCACCAGTATCTGTGCAAAGGGTTACCCCACATTCAGCAGTGACAACAATGCACACGTACTGTCCTACAGTTCTTGTGGGTCAAGGACCTGGTGTGGCTTAGTGGAGTCCTCTATATCTTACAGTGTCCAGTGTGGCTGTGGTCTTATCTCAGGGTTCAACCACAGAAGGACGCACTTCCAAGCTCCGTGTTGCAGAATTCTGGTCTTTGTAGGTTTGTTGAATGGAAAGCCTCAGATTCATGCTGGCTGTTAAATGGAGGCTGCCCTCAGGTCCTTGGCACATGGGCTTGTGATAGGGCAGATCACTGTACAGCAGCGCCTACTTTATTAAAGCAGAGAGAGAGAGACAGACAGACAGACAGGCAGACAGGCAGAGACAGAGACTCCAAATAAGATGCATTTTACAATCTTATGCATCACAGTCACGCACTGATATCCCACTGTCTTCGCTGCGTTCTCTTGGTAGCCACAGGCTCTGCCCATACACTGGAGGAGGGATTGCACAGACAGGAATAGCAGGAGGTGTGTGATGACACCCCAGAAGAAGTAATTTCTTACTACAGTGACCTCACCAAGTGGCAAGTGCAAGGAGAGGAGCCAGGCCTCCCCGAAGTGATCAACTGGAAGTCATCTTAAAGGAGTCTGTCTGCCCCCGTATACATACAAATGCATGTGCTCGAGTTTCTTTTTCTATCTACCCATCCATCAGCTATCTTTCTACCTCAAAAATCTTGATTCGTATCAATAATACCTAGAATTCCAATCTAAGATGCCAGTATTCATCTTGGTTTTCTCTCTATATTTACAATGCCCTTTTCTGTTGGCAAGAAGCCTTATGACACTGATTTATTTGATCAATCCCCTGTCTTCATGCTGTCCACCCCTACAAAGAGACATCTTTCATTCTGTTATGCTTTGATGCCCCATCTTAACCTGGTCCATGCTTTGATTTGGATATGGTCTGGGTACGTCCTTCAAAGTGTCAGGTGTTGGAAGCCCATTTCCCAGTGTGGCGACATTAAGGGTCACCTCTTTTTTTTTTAAGAGGTGGGGTCCAGTGGAAGGTGGTTAGGCCACTGGGGATGTGTTCTCAGGAGGGATCCATGCGTTTATCAAGAAGTCTCTGTGAGTTCCCTCAAGAGTGGATTGTGTTGCAAAGAGCAATACTGGCCCCTTCCCACTCTCTGGCTTCCCATCGTGCTCTATGATCTCCGTGCTCACACTCCCGCCATGAGGCTGTATGTCATGTTGTGATGTAGCCAGAAGGGTCTTCCCAGATCTCAGCAAAAGCCAGAACTATGTTCTTGGACCTCCAGAACCATGAGCTAAGCTTCTTTTCTTTACAGATTTCCCTGTCTCAGATAATTCATTGCAGAAATAGAAAATGGACCAAAAATGAATGCCTAGATCACCACCTCTGGCTCTGAGGCACACCATGAGCATGCTCACGTGTGGGGCTCCTTCACCCTGTGGGCTCTACCTCCACGCATCAGGCCTCCCCCTGGCATGAAGGCTCCCTCTACCTTGCACAGCTGTGTCACACTGCAACTCTGTCTCTGCACTTCATGAAAGACTATCTTATTCTGTCCCATCTAAAACTTTAGGACAGAACCACTCAGGAAGAAAGGGAAGGAATGCATTTCTCTCTAATGTTTTCATTTTTCCCCTCATTAAATCATTCCCTCCCCCTCCCCCAAAGATGACAGGCAGTGTAAAACATTCCCTGAACAGATGGTATAAAGTACAAGAGTCTACTCTATAAATCTGCAGCTTATTAGCTGGAGATAAAGGATGAACTCTAATGTATGAAGTGACAGAAGACATTTTTTTTTTAAAACATGGAGAGAGAAGAAAAGGAGAAACAAACAAGCCCAGCTTTTTAATTCTGCCTCCATGCCCTGCCCAAGCTCATCTCTTTCCATTCTGGGAACTGAATCCAGCGCCTTCTCCCTAAGCTACCTCCTCAGCTTCTCCCCACCCTTTATGAGACAAGGTCTCACTACATAGCTACATTGCCCAGCCTGGGCTCAAACTTTTGATCCTTCTGCCTCAGACTACCAAAGTGCCAGCATGACAGCCATGAGCCTCCATGCCTAGCTGTTTTCCAGCCTTGAAATGCCTGCTCTTTTCTCCCTGGCATGAGTTTAGTGCTGCATTTGAGTCAAACTCATGCAGAACTTCTGCACTGAAGTCCCAGTCCCAAATAAGTGAGCTCAAGCTCATTTATTTTCTTTACTTTTAAAATTCTAATCTACCAGGTGTGGCAGTGCGTGCCTGTAATTCCAGGAACTTGGGACGTTGTTGCAGGAGGATGCAAGTCTGAGGTCACCTGGGCAATTTAGCAAGAAGACCTGGGTTCAATCACCAGTACTGAAAAAAAAGAAATCCAATTCAAATCCCTACTCACACCTCTGTCACCCATCTGCAGACACTTGATTCTATATGACCTTTGGCTTTTTCCAAATATGCATATTTTTTTTCTCCTGAGTCAGAAGTTCCTTAAAAATAGACTTTATTGTGTCTTTTGCATACTTAGGTGATTAAAAACCAGCCATATGGTAGAGGGATGTTATGGTTAATACGTTGTGTCAACATGAGAAGTCTAGAAGCTTAAGGAAGTAATTCAGCAGTTCTATTCTAGGGTGTAAAGGACATGCCCTTACTGCTCTAGGATATTGTTCATTGTGTCAACTGGAGAAGTTTAGAAGTTTCACTAAGTGATCTAACAGGGGACCAGGGGCCTCACTTTGTAAACAACCTGAGCTTGTGCAAGAGGAGGGCACAGAGATGGTGTGAGTGCTACCCCTACCCAAGGGTGAGTAGTCTGAATACAAAATAAAAGTGGAAAAGAGGCTTGTTCCCCCCTTTTTGCTCTTGTTTTTGCTGTCTTCTGTTACCTTGAAGTGCTCCCTTGTGCTATGCCACCCTGCCTTGGAGCCAGCTGATGATGGATGGAAACCTCCATAAACTGTGAGCTAAATAAACGTTTCCTTTCTTAATATTGGGTGCCAGGTATTTTTTTGTCTCAGCAAAGAGAGAAAAGTAACCAAGACAAGGGACATGATATTTGGATGGCACAGGATGCTGCAAAGCCTTTTGAAAGGGTAGACACTATTTCCTGTTTCCTTCTCTTGTTTCATTTACTCTCTTGACTTGAGAGCAACTAAGTGTGGAAGTGTTAAATAAGTATACACTGTGTTGTAAATTTAACAGTTACAATAACCACAGTCTCTCCAGAACAGTGGATTCCAGAACACACAGGCAGCACATTGCCCATACCCTAAATGGACAGTCAATGGCATGCATGTAAAACTAGAATGATGGGTTTATTTAATACCCTCATTTCTCTGAGCTGGGTCCATCTTACTAACCACATAACTTGGAAGGCTTCACTGAGTCCAAAAGAGAAGGATCAAAGATTAAGAGGGGCCTTCTGATATAGAATCAGAATTTAAAATGTCTGCAGCCTTTGTTGTAATAGGAGAATAATAAGACCAATTTCCTGGTGTGCTGTTACCTTCTACCCTTACTGTATCACAGCTGTGATGCTGAAGGGGTTGCTTCTGGCAGATCTTTCCTAGCTATTCAGTGTATGGAGCGATACATGACTTAAATTTCAAATTTGTTTATGACAAAACAAAGTTTGTGGCTGGGTGTGGTGGCACACGTCTATAATTCCAGCACTCGGCCGGCTGAGAAAGGTGGATCCCTGCAAGTTCGAGGCCAGCCTGGGCTACAAAGTGAGCTCAAGACCAGCCTGAACTGCATAATGGATATCCTATTCAAAAAGACAAAAATAAAAAACACATAAATAAAAAAGTCTGTCCACTAGGAAAATTCCTAGGAACTGTGTAGGGGTTGGATATCAATCATGGTGGCAGAAATATTAAATAGTTTGACCCAAGTCGCTAAAAAGTATCAAAATGTGGAAAATCTTGACCTCTCGACCAATATGTTTTCCTAGAGCCCTTGCAGATATTATCATTTCCCTCCTCTTCTTGCTGTTTACAACCACCGAGAGAGCAGCTTTGGGCTAGACACTGTTGGAGTAACCATGTGGAGCATGCCCTGATTGTCGTGATCTGACACTCCCAGAGGCTCGACTCCACCCAGCCCCACTGCTGATGTGACAGTCCCAGCTCCACTTGGTTGAATGTGGCCCCTTTAAGATGGGGAAGCAGGAAGGAGTGCAGGGGGTCTGCCAAGGCACCCCGTGAGCTGGTAAGGATGATCCTGAACCCCAGCTAGCAGTGAAGAGAGCTGTGCCAAATGTACACAGCGCTCTCTCTTTTTGGCAAAAACAAGAGACAAAAGACACCTCATAGGAGAGAAAGGGAATTTTTAGATACGATAGCTACAGCTATTTTTAGAGGTTTTTCCCATCAAATTTAGTGTTTTTTTAAAGTGGAATATTTGGGTCTGGGCCTATAAATAATTGGATACACATGTGTATGCAGTCACACAAGTGCCCGGTCAGCTGCTGAGGGAATAGCTGCAGAAATCAACCGGCATTTTGCCCTTTGTTCTGTAGGTCAGCGATCACACAGAGGTTGTCTCTGAGCCTTCTTGGTCTTCTGAAGTGCGGAAAGGAAAAGCCGTCAGCGTCCAGGACAGGGCTAGATCTGGAAAGTAGCGGCTCACGCCTCTATCACCAGTGTTCAGGGAGGCTGAAGCAGGAGGGTGACACATTCAAACTCAGCCTGGTAAATTTAGCATTTAGTGAGACTCTGTCTCAAAATAAAATAGTTATAATAATAAATAAACAAAAAAGGCTGGGGCTACAGCACATTGCGATAGGCCTGAAATCCCTCCCCAATACTTCAAAAAACAAAAACAAATGAGCGAAAACCAGTTGAGAGAAGAACCTATTACAAAGGAGGCTGGGCAATGGCAGTCAGGCTAAATTTATTCTCCAACACACAAATGGTTGAAATGTTCTTTATCTGAGACACTGAGTGGAAAATGAGAAGCTTCTGCTGGGGAGAAGTTCCATAATGAATTCTTTTGTTTAGAAAATATATCAGGTTTGGATATATATCTGAATCTTCAGTTATACAGTTTGCTTAATTTAAATTCCACCTGTATTAATTAGAACGTTATTGAAAAATGCTGGAAATGATTGCTTTTTCTTCTGCCAGCCTATGAGGTGAAATAAAAGGAGCGGGGTTTGAAAGGAGACTTACATATACCCCACTTCTGTTCCTAATGGCAGATGCATCATTTGCCTCTCTGATCTTCAATTCATTTCTGTATCTGCAACCTAGGATCATTTTTCCAGCCTCCCAGAGCCTCGTGGAGTAGCCAGGATCGCGATGGCCTGCAGTAGGTGCTTAGAGAATGAAAGCAGCCATTGTTTTTGTTCACTGCAGAACAGATGCCGGCAGGGGTTGCTCCTCAGAGCCAGCAGCTCAGACCTCAGACAGGGACCACAGCCAGCACCTCAGAGATTTCAGGATTCAAGTTCAGATTGTACAGGGGAAAAAAAGTGTCCTTCCAAGTCCACTAGAGGCACAACGAAGTAATTCTGTATGATTCCACTTATTGGATGGATCTGGAATTGGCAAGCCCATATGACACAAAGCAGAATGCAGGCCACCAGGACTGGGGGTGTAGGGAGTCACTGTTCTGAGGAACCAGTGTTCCTGTTGGGCATGGTGAAAAGTTCTGGTGAAGGATGGTGGTGATGGGTGCACAGCAATGTGGAAGCCCTTAATGCCACTGAGCTGGACACCTGAAAATGGTTAAAAGGGTGACGTTTGATGTTATGCATATGCTTTACTGCAATTTGAAAAAAAAACAATACTGGAGCAAAGCAAATCAAGACACATCTAATGGTTGAATGCTAGCTGTTAGAGGAAATGGGGTAGGTTTTATTCTACTGGCATGGAACGATGCCCAGGATATATTGCTAAATAAAAAAAAAAAAAAAGCAAGTTGCAACCATATGTGCTGTGTAGAACAGTTTTTTCCCTTGCTTGAGTTGCTTTATATTTATTAACTGACCTAATCTTCGCAAGTCTCCTAGGACAACACTCTCGCTGTTATTACTCCATTTGCAGGTAAAGAAAGTAAAGCCACAGGGCCGACTAAGCACCTCGTCACAGGACTACGATCTCATAGGCAATGGAGCCGAGGATCCACCCAGAACTGGCTATCTGGCCCCCAGCGTGGAAGGCTGATCCTCACACTTCAGGGTGGGCGCCCCAGGAATATTCTAGAGGCACAGATTCTCTGGCCAGACCTTAGACCTACAAAAAGTCTGAAGGGAAACAAGGTCCCAGGTGCTGCTGGGTGTATTAGAGGCAGAGAAGACCAGTGACGAAACCATTATGCAACACATTGCCAGTTGCATAATAACAATAAACATAAAGATGTACATAGAAAAATGTAGTTGGAATTCTGTGGAGTTTTTTTTAACTGACCAGTTAATTCTAGAACCTACACACACACACACACACACACACACACACACACACCTCTATATAAAGTTAATCATGAATCAGCCTGGGGGGAGGTGACAAACACCTGCTGACCCCAGCACCCTTGAGGCTGAGGGAGGAGGATCACCATGAGTATGAGACCAGCCCAGGCTCCATAGCCAGAACTGTCTTAACAAAACAAAGCAAAAAAATTAGTTATTTATTTTTTGCAGTCCTGAGGACTGACCCTCAGGCTAAGGGGGAGCCAGGTTTCCATCCTGGGTTACGGTGGTTGGAGAGCTAGTCAGAAGCTAGAGGCATGGTTCTCTCTAAGGTCCTCCCTGGAACCTTCCCAAAGCAGCCCTTTTGATATTATTAAATCTTATTAAGTTTAACTCAATTCCAAACTGAATACATTTAACTGGAATATGGTGAGTTTTTGATTAAGAAGAAACTTTTAGAAAGAAACAGCCACGCTGGTCCACATACTTGTGAGGAGGCGAGTCTAACCTGTAATCAAAGCTAGGTCCTTGTAAGGGTTTTAGTTTGTGGATTGTTCCTGATTAGGAGAGAGACATCAACATTTGTTTAAGGGATGTGGCAGGGCTCCTCCTGCCAGCCTGGAAGTACTTAACTAATTGGTTACATGTAGTTCTATATGGTAGAATGAATTTTCTCATAAATAATTCTATAATTTGCACACTTTCAAGTGTGTAGATTCTATTGCCCCCTCCCATATCCACCCTGGCGACTGAGCTGAATCCACTAGGTTTTATTTCATCCAGCCTTGAATAGTATCGTATAGTCACCATGATGTTGATTAAACCCTGAGTTAGGGCCATTTCTCTGAACATCTCCATGCCTCCGTGTCTATCTGTAAAATGGGTATGCTAAGGGGTCCAAGTAGGGTGGAAATGTTACCAGATGAGAGTGTCTGGTGCAGATGCTTTGCAGCTTCTTGGTGTCCTGAACAAAGAATTGGACAAGCCATAAAATAAAGGTAGCTGAAGTATACATTTATTGAAGATGGAAAAGAAGTTTGTTCTACACCATGAGGGCAGCCTGGCGAGCAGACTCACAGCAGCCTGAGGATAAGGGAAAGCGGTCTTTCATATCAAAAATCCCCCCATTGGCTTTTCCCTCATGCAAAGAAGGCATGGGCATAGTTCTCCTATGGAAAACTCTCTGGCCTGTTGCCAGACTGACAGCCGTTTCCTGTAAGACCCACTTGGCTTTGGGCAGATATAAACAGAGGATTGAAAATGGCACTTTTCTGATTGGTCCTGTGAAAGCTTCCAGATTCAGATGAGAGATGGAAAAATACCACTTTCTGATTGGTTCTGTGTACAGTGTTCAGGAGTTGCACGGTCATTTTGGGTCTTGTGTTCTGTGGGTACCCTCTGGGTTTTGATGACCTTTGACACACCCCACACAGCTGTCTGTCCAATTTGCTCCAGCCCTAACCTCCTGCCTCAATGGCACGTACCTGGGCAGGTTGAGGCTGGCACAGATGCGGGGGCACCAGGGTGCTCCTCTGATAACAGGTTCCTGAACAAATGAAGAGAGTCCACACACACAGGCCAAGTGAAATGTGCCCAGCACAAAACAAGCACCATTTACATGCTGAATACTTTTAACAGAGAAGGTCTTGACTCAAGGAGTTATTGCCCTCGGGTAAATATTGCACTGAATGCTGAGAGAAATGAATGTGAAAAGTCTGATGCGCTTTCCCCAAACAAAGTAGTCAATTTGGTAAATGGGTAAGTATTGTGCTCATATTTTGTACTTAAAAAGCCTAAAAGCGAACAGAAAGGACATCACTTAGTGCCAGATGCACAAGGAGAACTTGCTGGAGAAGAGAACAGGAGTGTGGGCAATTGACCACACAAATGCCAAACCCCAGCCAGCCCTGGCATCACCAGCAGGAAGACTGTCACCTCCACCTCAGTCACCTCTCTAAACCTGATTTCTTAAGCATAATGGGGTGAATGACAGCAACCTAACAGAGCTGTCACAAGGGCTAAAGGAGATACAGCACACAGAACTCATACCACCGTTTTGGACTCAAGGAAGCTCACATTGTGTGCTGGTTGCTGGTGTTGAATCTCATTAGCATCATTTTCTTGATTTTTCTTTTTTTGGTACTGGGAATTGAACTCACCACCTCAGCTTGCCAGGCTGGTGCTATGCCACTGAGCTATACCCCCAACCCTGCATCACTTTCTTTGAACAGCAACTGGCTTTTTCGCCTTCACCCTCCACTTCCCTCCTGCCTACTTCTTACCAGGAGCCACTCACCCCCTCTACCATGATGTCAATGTTTCTCGTCTTCCTGATCTTTGCTCTGTAGTTTTTATTTGAAACCTACAAACTGGCAGAATCCAAGACTCACCTCCTTGACATAAAGCCTAGGACAAAGGCCCAGAGAGATGGAATCCAATCAACTACTTAATACATACTAACAATCTGTTCTTCTTTCTTAGGAATAGCAAGACGGCAATGGATTTGTCCTCATAATGGCCAAGTGCTTTTGCTCCCCTCATGCCAACAGTATAAATGTCCTCAGATGTAAAAAGGAATATGTCTTGGGGTTTTTGTTTCATGTTCAGCTCTTCGGGGCATCTGTAAAGTATAAATGTTCATTGTTGCCACACTTAGTAATTCTGAAAGGTTGAATTTGTCTACGATTACTCATGTGCTCATGAAATGACTCTGCTGGACACCAGCTGGCAGGCAGACGCTGCGCTGGGTGGGAGACATGGAGAAGTGAGATGCACACTGGTTTTCAAGGAAGGTCCAGACTTGTAAGGGAAACATAAGGAAATCACAGTCACACAGAAAGTGCTAAATCCTACAACACACGCCAGGGCCATGGATGTAGCTCAGTGACTAGGGACCTGTCTAACCTGTGTGAACCCTTGGATGCCATCCCCAGTTCTGTAAAAACCAGAAATACAGACAAACTCAGGGCCCTGGAAAGAGGGGTTTATTGGGCCCCACAGGGAAGAGCTTAAGGCCCACAGGAACAACACAAATGGTCCAGTCCTGCAGGGCATGGTGGTGCAGCACTGTGGTCCAAGCACTCGGGAGGTGGAACAGGGAGGGTCACCATGTGTGAGGCCAGCCTGGGCTACAAAGCATGAACCTGTCTCATGAGCCACACTCCGGCCCCCCTCAAAAGAAAGAAAAGTTTGAGTCCCTGAAAGAATGTATCATGTCCAAAACATGGAAAGAAGATGCCAATATCAAATAAATGTTCAAGTGTCTGCAAAATGTAACGTAATGTCAACCATATGCGGGTTCACTTGGTATTTATATAAAAGGGATAGCATCTGAAAACAATTTATAAGACCAGCCCTTTTCACTTTCCTACAGATCTAGGTGTACAAAACTCTACATGATGATTGCTGACCTGAAACAACTATCAAATTTGGAATAATTATTCATAGTTTCCAAAACAACATTGTAAAACAAATCTCTTTCAAAACAGTTCATACCATACAATTTAAATCGGGAGGTGGACACATTTTAGCGTGTTTAACAGGAGGTGGGGCAGGGCTTCTCAGGGCAACAACCAGACCCACCAGTAACCTGGGAGGAGCCTTGGTTACTGCCGCAAAGATATCTGGGAACGTTGGTTGAGCTGTCCAGAGAAAGATACTGTCTGTGACGAGATCTGAAGAGAGAAGCAGGCAGCCACATAACTTTTTAGGGGTGGGGTGAGGCAGGGTAGGGGGCTCCATGTACCCTAACAGGGAGTTTTATTCTTTGGCTGTCCCCACTGCCTGTGACCAGGCCTCATCTGTATGACACCCCACTGCCAACCAGGCACACGTTTGCTCTGGCTGCAGCGGGCTTTGCTCATGGACTAACCCAGGGACTCTGACCCCTCATAGCCCTCTGACTCGGGTCTGCCTCACGTGGGTCAGGCCAGGCACCGCTCCCCACTGTGCTGTGGCCCTGCAGGGTAAGCTCTCACAGAGCTTCTTCCAGATCTTGTATATGATACAGTCCTCCAGATCTCACATGTACATGAGTTCTCCCTGAAGCAGTGCACGCTGGGCTGGTGACACTGAAAGAGCTGCTGGTGCTGAGAGTGGCCAGAGCTGGTGACACTGAACAGGGAGAGCGATGAAGGAGGCTGGGGGCTGCCATTTCCTGTGGCTGGAAGAGTTCCCAAAGCCCACGGGTAGCCGCCTGCCCTGAGTGTCAAGGAGGGATGCTAGCACTCAACAGCTGATCACTGCTGGCATCCAAAGCCCAGGCTGCGAACACCAAGAGAGCTACACTTTGTCAATTCGTGATTCCTACACACATTGACCAAGAACCTTCATCCAACTGGTAACACCCTGAAGTAAGTATGGGGATCTGTTCTTTTGGAGGACCCTGAAGAAGAGGGGGGATCCCTGTCAGTAGGCTCCAGAGTCAGTCTATGCGTGATTTCCTTCTTACATGCACATAAGAATCCACAAACGTACCATCAGCTGTGCAGTTTAAACAAACAGAAATGTATTTTCTCACAGTTCTGGAAGCTGGAAGGTCAAATTCAGGTATGAGCAAAGCTGGTTCCTCCTGCAGGCAGACGTGACTCTGTCCCTTGTCTCTCCCTTACCTTCTGATAGTTGCCTGCAATCCATGACATTTGTGATGGTGCAACTCCAGTATTTAATGGCATCCTCTCCTGTGTCTCACTGTGTGTCTAAATTGCTTTTTTCGTAAGAAATGGTCTTATGAAAGTCAAGGCCACTTTATTCCTGTGTGACCTCATTCTCATTTAACTAATTACATCTCCAATGCCTCTATTTCCTGGTTAGGATTTCAGTGTATGACATCATAGGAACACGATTCAGCCCATCACATGGGGTGATGACCCTCAACAGCACGTGCAAAGGCCTCACAGAGAAGAGAGAAGTTGGGCGTAGTGACACACTCCTGTCATTCCAGTACTCCGAAGGCCAAGGCAGAAGGATTACCAGGAGTTCAATGCCAGCCTGAGTTACATAGCAAGACCCTGTCTCAAAACAGAGAGAGAGAGAGGGAGAGAGAGAGAAAGTATTCTGGATCAGAGCCTGGAAACAGAAATGAGAGGGTGTGTCAGGGCTGGTGTGGCCAACAGAGAAGCTCAGAGAGCATCTGATAAACCAAATATACATTTAATCCAAAGGTCAAGATTTTTCTCTGTGATATTTAAATACCAAAATGAAACAATCAAACCATCCTCATACCTCTCCACCATCCCCCACCCTCTTCCTACCAAAGCTCCCCTGACCTCAAGATCCTGAAAGCCACTAGGAAGGAACCAAGCCCAGTGCTTTAGGGAATCCTCTGGGTCACATGGCTCAGGCCTGGCACTACCCAAGTCACAATCCAAGGAAGTGACTCACGTCCAAGGCTCTGTTTTCCACTCAACGTGCTATTTATTTTTTTTAAATCTCACTTAGAAAGTAATTCTTTTGTTGGTACAGAGTCTGATCATGATTCATTGGATCCACTGTTTTTTAAAAATAATTTTGGTGCTGAGGTTTGACCCCAGAGTCTGCTATGTACTAAGCAGATGCTCTACCATTGAGCTACGCTACCAGCCTCCTTTGGCTCCATTTTTAAAAACTAAAGTTCTGTACTACTAAGGGAAGCAATCTAGTCAGCATCACTATCTCTAAATGTGTTATGAGGGTGGAGTAGACAGTTCACCTGCCTTAACAGGTTGATCTGTTGACCTGTCTGCCTGCTTCAGTTCCCCACAAGCACCTCTACAGCAGGACCACGTCCAACTTGTTTCTCTGACTCAGCAGTGAGTACTGCATCCAGCAAATGCTCAGCTAACTGCAGGCCAGAGACTGCTCTATCCACTCAGTTGCACTGTTCTTGGTTGGGTGTCTCAGGGTGCTCAAGAGAGGGGGTCTTGGACACAGTTTCGAGGCCATGCTGGGACTGATACCTTTGTCAGCCTAAAGAGTCGATAACATAATAATGCCCAGGAGGCTCCCACGACTCTAGACAAAGATCCTACGGTAAGCCCTACCCATGAGTGATACTGCTGTAAGTAGAAAAGCCAAGTGGAGACCGGAAATACCAAACAAGTTAGGCACGGTGGCAGACCTCTGTGATTCTAGCACCCGGTGGCTAAGCAGAAGGATTGAATTCCAGCCTGGGCAACTAAGCAACTTAGTGAGACCTATCTCAAAATTATATAGCTCAGTATTAAGACCCTAAATTCAATCCTCAATATTGGGGGGTAAGGGGGACACACAATCCAAAAGTCAAGGGGAAAAAATGGACAGGTTTGACTACATAAAAAATATAAACTTCTACACAACAAAAGATGTTTTCAGAGGTGAAAAGACTGGCTAGAATAAAGCATTTACACCACACATCTTAGCTAAGGTTTAATATCCTAAAAGCACACACAGAGCCAGAAAGAAAAAGACAGTCTCAGAAAGAAAGAGGCAAACCAGAGGAATATGCCATCAGCGTGGCCCCAGGACAAACGGCTTACAAACAATACAAAGCTTTGCTAGCGATCCAGGAAATGCAAATTAAAACTGCCACGATGACTAAAACCTATATAAACTGTACTGAAGTGATTTGACATTTCTCAGAACAATAGTAAACAAAACAAGGAGTTCAAACGGGAGAAATAAAACTGCAGAGATCAAAAAATTTTGCCTATCGGGCTGACAGAAAATTAAAAAGCACCAGTGTCAGTGTCTATAACGTGGGGGGTGAAGGTCATTCTTGGAGTGCCCACAACCTTGCTCGAGTCTTAGAGGATAATTAGCAACATCTATGAAAACTGGAAAGACAAGCCAGTGTTCTGAAGCCCAAGGCCAGGGGGTGATTTCATTGTTAATAAGGACAGCTACTCTTAACTGAGCACTCACTGGGTGCCAGGGCCCCAGCTAGAGCACGTCAGAGAACACCTCATTCCCTCCCAGATGGTCCGTGAGTGGAGAACAGTAATGACCTCCATTTTTTCAGAAGGAAAAACTGAAATTCAGGAAAGTGAGGAAGCCCCCCACATTTGCATAGTTTGTGGCTAGCAAATGTAAATCCGAGCAGTCTGTCTTAGTTACTTTTCTGGGTGCTGAGACACAATACCCAACACCCACAAGTTAAAGGAGGAAAGGTTTATTTAGCTCACAGTTTGTAGAGGTTTCAGTCCATAGTGAGCTGGTTCCAAGGCAGGGTGGCGTGGCAGAGGGGCATCACAGAGGAGAAACAGCCCATGGTGTAGCAGGCAGAAGGCAGCAAGTGGCAGTAAGCCCCCCTTTCCTTTTTATCCTATCCAGGGTACAGGCTTTTTGGGTAACACCAGCCACACCCAGGGTGGGCCTTCTCATTGTCCATGCCTGGAACTATGCTAAATCAATCAGTGGGCTAAACTAGTACCACACACTCTTAATTCCAGCATCACACACCCTAATCCAGCATTACACACTTATGATCCAGCTACCTCCAAGAAGCCCCACTTATGAATGCATGAGGCTTTAGGGGAACAGCTAGGTACAAGCCATAACACAGTCTGATTCCAGACCTGTACATTTAATCAACACCTGTTCTGTGTCACACACGTGGGGGAAACTATATACACACTGCAGCATTATCACAACATGGATGTGAAACCCAGAGTTGCAAAAAGATTGAGAAGAACTGTACCAAGGTGGTCATTTGAGAGAGGAGGTGTGACGTGGAGGGACAGGTGCTAGACAGCGGGTGGAAGGCCTGGATTCAAACTCCAGCTCTGGCAGCAATGAAGATGGTAGAAATGCCACAGAGGCTGGGCTTGGTTTCCTCACCAGCAAAAGATGCAGTTGGATTAGACAACTTTTAATGTCTCTTCCCCTGCGACTCTCTCTTTTTGTTTAGAAGCTTTACCTATTGATTTATTCATTTGTGTTAACCATTTTGAGGAGAGTAAAAATAACATATGCCCAAGAAAACTATTCTAACAACACAGAAATACACACATTGAAGATTTCCCTCCAGCCCATAATACTCAGCCCGTTATAACAACTCTTAAGACTCTACTACATACCTGTATGTCCTCCTTTTTCAGGTGCCTATGTAGAAATGGATCTTCTGGATAAGGGTATATACATTCTGTACCTTAATAGATGTTGCTAAATTGTTCACTCAAGAGGACAATGCTTATTCCTCCAGTTCTTTATCGACACCTTCCATCATTAGACTTTTTCATTTTTGCTATTTTGCAGATCAAAAAAAATCATATTTGCTAGATAGAGTGGGACATACCTGAGGTCCTACCTACTCAGAAGGCTGAGGCAGGAGGAGGACTGCTTGAACTCGGGAGTTCAGGGCCAGCCTGGGTAACAGAGTGAGACCCTGTTTACAAAACAAAACAAAACAAGTGTCTTACTGTGGTTTCTTTTCTTGGAGGTTGAGAGTTTTTAATATGATTGAAAGTCCCTGATATTTGTTATTTTATGAGCCCTCTGTTATATACTTTGCCCTTCTCTCTCTCTCTTTTTCTTTTTGTACAACTGTAACTTTTCTTGGGTTGGAAAAAATGGGGGCTCCTTAATACCCTTCTTGTGGAAAACCAGGACTTACAGAATGTAGCTTTGTAGGTGGGTACAGAGGGTGGCAGTGTGGGTGAGTACCAGAGCTACTCAGGACTTACTATAGGACCAAAGCACTCATCTCTGGTTGATCCACTGAGAATGGCTGTCACCTCCCAAGTGGTTTAAAGCAATGTCTGCAAAGAAAGAAGAACACGTATGGGGGGGGGGCATGACCCCTGACGCCTGACACATTCACCATCTGATTCTTTACAGAAAACACCAGCTGATCCACGAAAGAGATGAACAGAGAAGGGAGGATGGGGGGGGCTCTGGTAAGTGGGAGGAGGTGCAGGCAGACCAGGGCCTCTGTAGGGAAAGGAGTTGCTTCCAGTCCATGCGACAGGGGTGTGAACTAGGTGAGTGTGGTCAAGAGCCAGGTAAGGTAAAGATAAAAAGGTGCCTTGGGATCAGCAGTTAGAAAGAGTCACTGTGACTTGTGGCAGAGAAATTTTGAAGGAGTGTTGATACATAGACTTTTGAATCTCAAGGAGAAAGAAAGGAAGAAAAAGAAAGAGAGAAAGGAAGAAAGGAGGAGAAGAGAGAGAGAAGAAAGAAAGAAAGAAAGAAAGAAAGAAAGAAAGAAAGAAAGAAGAGAGATAATGCAGTCATTCCTCCTATCATTCCCTTCTGTAAAGTACACCTTAGGTCCCTCTGACCCAAATGAGAGACTTTTCTATTTCCGACCTCGTGTTCTACAAGGACCTTGGCAGATGCCAGTCCACCTGGCTCAGGCTGACAATGCCAGCGAGGTGCTCAGCGGAGGAACATCAGTACCAGCCAGGGGTCCCGCTGCAGGACCTACAGGCCTGGTGTTAACTCCTTTCCACTCGATGGCTGCGGCCATGACTGCCTTCAGCACTCCGGG
>PVLA01002028.1:254130-299009 GCA_004027455.1 Hydrochoerus hydrochaeris
GGTCCCGCTGCAGGACCTACAGGCCTGGTGTTAACTCCTTTCCACTCGATGGCTGCGGCCATGACTGCCTTCAGCACTCCGGGGACATCCAGTGTCTCGTTAGAGTCTAGTGGACCTTCCACGGATATCTTCAATAGTTACATACTTCATTTCCAGACACTGTATTTGATTCTTTTTCACATTTTTTTTTTTTTTTTTGTACCGGGGATCGAACTCACGACCTCGCGCTTGCCAGGCAGGTGCTTAAACCACTGAGCTAAATATTCAGCCCACAATTATCTTTTCAACACACCCTTTCATTCTGGTAAAATCAACACAAATGAGGTATAATTTACATAAATGCCCCACTTAAGAATACAGGTTGCTGGATTTTTTTAAAGGTTTTTTTTTTTTTAGGTTGATGGATTACCCAGACTTCTGTGTAATCACCATAACAATTAAGATGCAGACTATTTCTGCCATCACAAAACATCCTTTCCTATTCCCCACCCCATCCCAGTCCACCACTGTCTGCATTGTGCCATTATAAGTTATCTTTCCATTTTTTGGAATTTGATCAAAGAGATCCTACAATATATACTTTTTGGTCTTTGGCTTTTCCACCTGACATGATGTTTTTGAAATTCATTCATGTCATGTGAATCAGCAGCTCATTCCTTTTTATTGCTCAATAGTATCCTGTTATATAAACATACTATTACTTTTTTAAGTTTGAAAAACTGTTATGTATTTGACAGGCTCTTGCTAAGTTGTTCTGGCCTCCCTCAAATTTTCAGGTTTCCTGCCTCAGCCTCTGGAGTAGCTGGGATTCCAGACGAACCACTCTATTCTAATCTCTTCGATTGCCAGTAGACTTTCTGGTTATTTCTGCCTTGCGCGTGCTGTTGTAAACAAGGATGCTGTATGCATTTGTGTGCAGGTCTGCATGGCCATGTTTTGTTTTTCTTGGTGACTAACTCAGACTGGAGTTGCTAGGTCACATGGTTATGGAACTTCAGAGCTATTTTCCAAGGCATCTGTACCACTCTAAGCTTCTCCGAACAGTATATGAGGGTTCCTGTGGCTCTGCTTCATTGCCACTGATTTGGTGTCAATTTTTAGTTTTATCCAGTCTCACAGCTGTGGAGAGGTATCTTACTGTAGTTTAATTTGTATTTCTCTAATGAATGGAAATATTGAGCACTTTTTATGGATTTATCGGTCCCTTTTATATCTTCCTTGCTAAAATATTAAGTCTTTTTCTCATTTTTTAAAAAAATCAGTTTTGCCCTCTTATTGTTGGTTTGTAAGAACCCTTTATATATTCTGGATCCTGGTTCTTCTCACTTCTTACTGATGAATGTGAATATTGGAAGTTAAAATTTTGATCATGTTCAATTATTTTGGGTTTTTCCTCTCATATAAGGCATTTTTGCCAATTTAAGGCTGTGAACATGTTCTGAACTATCTTTTCTTCTTTTTAGGGTGATTAGCTTTCAGGCATAGGTCTTTGATGATTTCAAGTTAATTTGGGGTTAAGTGTTTGAGACAGGACTTGTATGTATCCCAGGTTAGTTTAAAACTTGAGCTCATTCTGCCTCAGCTTCCTGAGTGCTGGAATTATAGGAATATACTACCATGCTTGGCTTCCAGTACATTTTTTTATATGAGGTAAAAGTAAAGGCCTATTACGCATTTTTCCACAGGTCCAGTGTCTCCAGTGTAATATAATTAAAAGCTATCTTTTGCTGGTTGAATTGCCTTGGCACTTTTGTGAGACTTTTCTTTTCTTTTCTTTTTGGCACCAAGGGATCAAACTCATGACCTATTGCTTGTCGGGCAGGCTCTGTTCCACTGAGCTACATCCCCAGCCCCTGCCTTGGCACTTTGTCAAAAGGCAATTGATCATGTAGAAGAGACATGTGAACCCAACATTCTATTCCATTTGCACATTCTACTGCTTACCCATTCTTACAGCATTATCACACTGTCTTAATTACTATAGCTTTATAATTACTGTTGAAATCAGTATAATTTCTCCAAATTTGTTTTTCCTTTAAAAAAAATTCTTGTCTCTCCTATGCCTCATGCAATTCTATGTAGAATGTGCTTGTCAGTTAAAAAAAGTGTGGTGACATTTTGATAGGCATCACCTTGCATCTACAGATGAACACTTTTTCATTAGAAGCATATAATTTAAGCCAGCCATGGATGTGCTACAATTCCAGCTACTCGGGAAGCTGAGGCAGGAGGATTGCAAGTTTGAGGTCTATTTGGGCAATTTCTGGAGACCATGTCTTACAATAAGGAGGGCTGGGAATGTAGCTCAGTGGCTCCCTGAGTTTAATCCCCAGTACCACAAAGAATGAAATAAGAAACATTAAATAAAATAATATAATTCAGAGTTTGCTGGCTCTTATGCCTGATAGCTTGGGTGTTCTGAGATATTTTTACTGTGAGCTCACATTCCTTGGAAATCTATCTGTGGTCACTGGTTGGAGATTGGATGCAAAAAGTATTTTCCAGAGAAGATTTGTGTTTATTTTCCCTAGTCACAATTTATTACCCTGGATTACTTTAAACTAAAATTTAAACAAAAATAGTTTCCTTTTTTTGTTGTTGTAGAGCGATACCCAATTCTAACGACTTTTCACTTTTTTGGTTTTCCCTTGGATGCTGGAGTGGAGGAGATGGAGCAGTTTGTGCTGCTATGCACGCGTGTAAAGTGAAGAAGTCACAGTAATGTATTGTGTTCACATACGATTAGCCAATTGGGAAAGCAGGGAGGGAAAAGAGGAATCCTGCTGTGTTATGCGCAGGTATCCATTCCACACGGGCGATGGAAACATGTCCTGCAAAGCTGTGCAGTGCTAACAAAGGAAATGATTGTTTAAAAGATTAACCAGCTGGGACGGGGTTGGATTAGCCAATTCAGAGAACACGGTCCTCCTGAACTACGGGAGTTACAAGGATGACAGAGCCACTGAGGTTCACCCGTTTATTATGCAATTGGAGTCAATCAGCAACAGACTTATTCCAAACCATCTTTATTACAGTTACAAATGAGCTGTGCAGATGCAAAAGAAGAGACATAGGTTCACAATATTCACCCCTGGTGCTGTGGGGAGGGGTGTTTACCTGCTAGTGTCAGCCAGGAAGTGCATGGTGGTGAAGGGAGAGAAATAGGCACTCCGCTTGCAGGAATTTTACCTTCATCATCAGCCCTCTATAATTTCTAATGACATGTGTTCCATACGGGGGAATAGACAGTTCCAGTATTGCATGGATCCAAGTACTTTCCAGATTCTCCAGTGCCCAGGAATTGCCTGGAGAGCTTGTTTACATACAGATTTGGAATCAGCAGGTCTGGGTGGGGCCTGAGATTCTGCATTTATAACAAGCTCCCAAAGGATCTCAGTGGGCCATATTGTAGATGGTAAAGCCCTAGAAGAATCTCCAGCCTACAGTTTGTATTTGTTTGTTTGAGATTCTACCACCAGGGGAGGTTGAGGCAGAAGGAGTGCTGTGGGTTGGAGTCCAGCCTGGGCTACAAAGTGAGTTCAAGGCCAGCCTGAACTGCATAATAAGGTCCTGTCTCAAAAAGAAAAAGAAGAAGAAAAAGAAAAAAAAGAAAGAAGAAAGAAAGAAAGAAAGAAAGAAAGAAAGAAAGAAAGAAAGAAAGAAGAAAAAAACTGAATCATCAGCACTATTTCATCCTCACTTTTTGGTGCTGGGAGTAGAATCCAGGTTCTTATGCATGCAAAGAACATGCTCTCCCCTGAGCTGCTACACCCACCTGCCCCAGTACTACCACTTCTTCCCTTTCTCCCTCTTCTCTTCCTCCTCCTCCTCCTCCTCCTTCTTTTTTGTCCTTTTGTCCATTTTATGTCATGAAATACACCTCCTTAAACTGAAAGGGAATAATTACATAACACCAAACCACGGTGGACCAGACATACAAAAGATGCCACATATGAAAAAGACATATATTGGCCTGGAGATTTAGCTCAGTGACCTAAGCGCCTGCCTCACAAGTGCTAGGTCATGAGTTCGATCCCAGGTACTAAAAAAGAAAAAAGAAAAAGACATATAAAAGTGCCACAGGCTTTTGTTTAATCTCCGAAAGCAACCTCTAGAAGGGTATATTCTCATTCTAATTTAATACACAGGGATACTGAGGCCTGGAGAAGTTCTTTTCTTCTCTTTTTCCCCCTCTCCTCCCTTCCCTTCCTTTCTTTTCTTCTCCCTTCTCTCCTCTCTCCCCTCCCCTTCCTTCCCTCCCTTTCTTCCTGTCTTTCTTCTTTCTTGCTGACTGCTGGGGATCTCTGCTATGCAGCCCCAGCTGGTCTCCCCCTCCTGAGGGCGGGAATTACAGGCCAGCCACTGCACCAGGTTCATTTGGCACCTTTCTTGAAATCACTCAGCTTGAAAGTTGTGGGCCTATCTACTGCTAAAAAGTCATTCTTCGATTTTCATCCATTCACTCATCAAGTATTTGTTAGGTCTTTCTGTGCTCAGCGCCATGCTATAAGCCAGGTGCAAAAGTGAGGAGAGGAGCTCAGGCTGTAGCTCAGTGGAACAGGGCAGGCTTGGCATGCACGGGGTCCTGGGGTTGATCCCAAGTAGAGAGGGAGGGAGGGAGGGAGGGAGCGAGGGATAGGAAACGTGTCCAGTGCTAAGAAACAAAATAGCACTGTACTAAAGGACGTTAGGCAGCAGGCTTCTGACATCTACAGTAAGCAGGTGAAGCCGCAGGGATAATTCCCCCATAAATGCAAGGGCACCTTTGCTAGCTTCTTTACTTACAGGCGACATTGTTTTCAAGGAGGAAATGAAGGATGTCTCGGTGGCAGCAGGCATGTTGGGGCTGAGCCCAGCACTCACAGTGGTAAGGAGCCAGGGGCTTGTGGCCTCCAGGGAAGAAGTGGAGGAGCCTGCAGCTCCCCAGCATCCTAGGAAACAGCCTTGGGATTAAAACACCTCCAAAGCCCAGGAAAGCCGTGGTGGGGAGGGTCCAAAGCGTCCCAGCAGTAATTGTCTTCCGGGGAATTCGGCAGGTCTAGGAAATCTGGGCGCCTGGCTTTGCCTTGGCATGAGGCATTCCCGTGAAGGCACAAGCTGTGTCTTGCCTTGATGATGCAGTGGGGGGACCTAACAGCCTTCACAGGGCGGCCTCAGAGGCTCTTGCTGTCTCTCTCTTGTTGTTTCTCTTTCTGGGTAAATATCTGAGAAAGCAAATGATGCGGGACCCTGTGAAGTCTTTTCACACCTTTGTTCTCTCCCATTGCTTTGGTTAGAACCTCATAAAACTGTACCAGCTAAACCCTACACAGGGAGGTTCCTGGGAAGCAGTGGGAAGTTTTAGGGGTGATTTCTACACAAATCAAGATGCTCCCCAATGAGAAATGATTATAAGAAATGATTATTGGGATATTTATCTGCAGGAAAATCTTCAGCGACTGCTATAGTTGATCCTCTGTATCTGTGGATGCCACATCCATAGATTCAGCTAAATGAGGCTTAAGACTATTTAAAATTTTTTTACCTGCACTGAACATCTACCATTGTTATTATTCCCTAAATAATTGACTATGATAGCTACTTACATCATATTAGGTACCATAAATCATCTAGTGATGATTTAAAGGCACAAGAGGATGTGCACAGATTTTATAGAAATATTTATTAATCTAGTTAATACAAAAACACAAGCATCCCCTGACTTGAGTGTCTATGTCCTTCCCAGTCTCCTGTAGATACAGAGGGACCCCTGTACTTATGAATTTTCTGTAAGCATTTTCTCCAGGATGTATAATCAGCTGGCAAGAATCTCAATGAATTGCATATAGTACTTCTGAAATGCTCTATCCCATAATGTGGGGAGGGAAGGGAGGTAGTGGGAGCTGCTGCTCAAATGAGGAGCTAAAGCCAGGAGAACAGCTGGAGACAGCATCATGTGAACAAGCTGTTTCCCAGGTGACTACTTTGATTCAAGAGGGCCCAGGTGGTCAGAGTCTGGATAAAGATAGAGAACTGGGATGACAGGTGTACTAAAACCAAAGTGCAAAGAAGGAGCCAAGAGACACATCTGTATTGCATGTTACGGTTTCTATCTAGATGTGCCCCCAAAGCCTTATGTGCTCATAGGTGAGACCATCAGGAGATGACTTAATCATGGATGTATGATAACCATCACTAGATTAATCCACCAATGGGCTTAGAGCTGAGTGTGATGTTGGGAGGTGAAACCTGGTGGAAGAGGTGGGTCACTGTGGGTGTGGCCTGGAAGGATATGTGTCCCTCCTCTCCCCTTGATCCCTCTCTGATCCTGCCTGCCCTGCCATGAGGTGTTTCTCCTCTGCCCATGCCTTTGCTGTGCAGCCCTGCCTTGAAGCCAGCTAACTAAGCACTGAAATCTCTACAAACTGTGAGCCAAAATAAACTCTTCCTTATTTGAGTTGTCAGTGTCGGGCTTTGGGTCTTAGTAACTAAGACAGAAAGAGAAACTGAAGGATTAATTTTCTTTTATCTGGAGGTCTGGGAGTCTTGGGCTGGGCTGTGAGGGCCCGAGTCTATACCCTGGCAGTCTGCCTTCCTGTCATCTCACAATGATTGATGGACCCATTCATTCTTTCATTCAACAAATACTGTATTTTCAAGCTCCCACTATTCATCAGACTTTCTTCCAGGTTCTGCAGATATAGCAGTGAACCAAACAGATTCCCTGCACCATTGGGAAGGAGGAGGTGAGCCAATAAACAAGCAGGTAAAAATGCCACAGGAGACAGGAAAAAAAGAAGCAAGATAAGAGGGCCAGAGAGCATGTGGCCTGGGTCATTTGCTATTTTATGGGGGTTCAGGAATGGTGTCTCTGATGACAGTTATCAGAGACCCAGAGGGAGGGAGGGCGGGAAGGGGTTTAGGCTCCACCTATTTTATGCAGGCAGACACATCACAGACCTCACTCACAGTGGCCCCGGAAAGCCCAGAATCTTATATTAATGCTAGGCTTTACTATCCAGACCATTGGCAGAACTTGTAACATATTTGTAATGGCCTGGCCAGGTGTGATGCTACACACCAGTAATCCTGGTACTGTGAGAGGCTGAAGCAAGTGGATTGCAAATTGGAGCCCATCCTGGGTGATTTAACAAGACCTTGCTTCAAAAATAAATAAATGAATAAAGGGTAGGGCATGCAGTTCAGTGTGAAAAGTCTTGGGTTCAATCCCAATGGTTTCAACTGAACTTTATTCATTTATTTATTTTTTCTGTAGTAGGGATTAAACCCAGGGGTGCTCTACCACTGAGCTACACCCTCATTTTATTTTTTATTTTGAGACAGGGTCTTGGTAAGTTCCCCAGGCTGGGCTCAAATTTGTGTCAGCCTCTCCGAGTGCTGGGATTACTGGTGTGTGCCACTGTGCCTGGCCGTACTTCACTTAATGAGATGTTTATATATTCCTTCTTTTTTATTTTTTTGGCCCTGGGTATTGAACCCAGGGCCCTGCACATGTAAGACAAGTGCTCTATGCTGGAGCTACATCCTCCACCCTCTTTGTGTTTTATTTTGAAATAGAGTCTTTCCCCTGAAAGCAGGCCAAAGCTCTTACCACCACCCTCTCTGCAGGCACCGTGGGGTGTGCACATCCTCTGTCCCCTGACACATGTACTACCAGTGTGTCCAGCACAGTGACATATGTTTACACGAGATCATGGCTCTTTCTTTCTGAAATCCCCTACACCTTGCAACTGTTCCTATGGCTGGGGTGACTCTCTCCCTTGAGTCCTGAAGGCGACTGGCCTTCTGGCCCTGCATTCCTGTTCCCTTTCTTCACTGCCAGGCTGGGCCAGGATTTATTCAGTGACATGTGGAAAATAACTTTCCTGCTCCATGTTTCAGCTTTTAAAAACTACATACCAGTCTGCCATGTCACAGTCCTATTGTGATAGCCTCAGTTTAAACAAAAATCTGTAATGCTGTGAAGAAAACATTATATATTTAGCTTTGTATTAGATGGGGTGGAGAACCAAAAGTATAATTATAGGTGTACCTTGTTTTTGGAAAAACTGACACATGGAAATTCCCATAACATAGTTTTATTTATACAGAGAAGATTTTTCATGTCAAAAATCTTAATGTTCTTTAATTCCTGCAAGTATAAGTTGTAAAATAAGATCAAATTTTCAAAAAAAAAAATTCAGCCAGTTCCCAACATTTCAGGTACTCGCATAAAGAGAAGCACTTCTGCACTGCCCGTGACCAGCTGGGACTTTCGAGGCCTCCTCCTCCTAGAACCCTTATCCTCACCCTCTGGCTGCGCTACCTGGTGCCGACTTGTGTTAGTTTTCTCTTGCTGTAACAATCACCCGAGAGAATCAGTTTATATAGAGAAAAGGTTAACTTTGTCTCATGGTTCCAGAGGTTTCTTCAGCCCATGGTTGGCTGACTCCACCGCTTCTGGGCTTGTGCAGGCAGCACAACATGGCGGCTGCTGTGGCAAAACTGTCCACCTCACAGCTGGAGCAGAAGACAGGAAGAAATGGTGGGGCCCCCATATTCCCTTCAAGGGCCCATCCCTAGGGACCAGAAGACTTCCTAGGCCCCACCTTGCAAGGTTCTCCCACCCTCCAAAAGCGCCAAGGGCTGAGGATCAAGCCTTTAACACATGGGCCTGTAGGGGACCCTCATCTATGCTGTAGCACCAACCACAGATTTAGCCCAGCCTGGACTCTGGAACTGGAGCTGTCCTCAGAGGATGCTGGCTTAGTGGCCTTCTCTGGGTTTCAAACCCATTCCAGTTACTACCCACCCCTTTTCTTCTTTTCCCAGCAAAACTCTTCAGGAAGTTGTCTGTTCTAGTTGTCTCTAATTCCTTCCTTCCATTTTCTCTTTACTCCACCTTAATCAGCCTGCCTGGTTACCAGACAGATCCAAATTGTCCAGATCTCATTTTCGCCTCTCAGCAGCTGACCACACCCCCTGCTATAAACCCCTTCCTTACCTGGCCTCTGGGCCTCCCTTGTCACTCTGTTCTTCCTCCTTATTTTCCTAATCCTCATCCAGCAGAATATCCTGGGGCTCAGTCCTCAGGTTTCTGACCTTATTCTATAGTCACTCTTAATTGATGTTACTGTCATGTGGATTGACTATCTCATGAAACCCGCCTAATTCACATTTCCATAGGGACCGGCTTTCTGAATTCAATTCATATATCCCACTGTTGACTTGGGGCTTTCACTGGCATATTGAACAAAGCATCTCAAATTGGATACAGCTACAAGTGATCTCTCCTTCTGCCTTGCAAACCGGCATTTCCCACAGTGTGCACCATGGCCTCCCACAGACGGCAACACCCAATCCCCAGGCCCTGAGTGTGCTTCACCTTCCACGGGGAAACTCTGCAGATTGGATTCAGATAAAGGTCCTGAGGATGAGGAGATGATCCTGGATCATGGGTGGGCCCAGCGTAACTGGGAGGGTCCTTGTTCCATGGAGGGAGGCATGAGGCACAGAGAGTCCAAGAGAGAAGGGAGGGCAACATCGGCAATGCAGGTTGAAATGATGTGCTTTAATGTCGCCTCCAAGGGCTCCTAGGTGTTGGCTCCTGCTGTCATCTCTGCTCATCTACTGTCCCTCCTCCCTGCTCACTCAGCACCATGACAGCAGTGCTGGTTTCCCAGGTCACCCTTCAGGCAGTGAGAAATGCTGCTGGCTGACAGCCCCGGTGCTGAGCTGATTGTGGCTGAGGAGAACAGCTCCCCCTCACATCCCATCCTGCCCTTTCCCATGTACCAGCATCAACAGCTCAATGACTTGGACGTGCAAGAGCTTGGTGCTGTGCATTCTGTCTTCCATGCTCCCCATGGGGTTGTCTGAGGCTCTCTCTCTCTCTCTCTTTTTTTTTTTTTTTTTTGGTGCAGGGGATCAAACTCACGACCTCGCACTTGCCAGGTGGGCCACCAAGCTAAATCCCAGGCCCCTAAGGCTCTCTTGTGTTAGCTTTCTGTCACTGACAAAATACCTAATAATAACAACTTGAAGGAGGAAAGGTCTATTTTGGCTCATGATCTGAGTACACGGTCAGCTGGTCCCAGTGCTTTTGGGCCTGTAGCAAGCCAGGGACATGCCGGTGGAAGGGTATGGAGGAAGAGAGCTGCTCAGTGGCCGGTGGTGGCCAGAAAGGGGAGTGAGGGAAAGAAGGAAGGAGGGAAGGAGGGAGGAGGAGAGAGAGGGAGGGGAGAGAGGGAAAGAAGAGAGAAGAAGGAGAAGAGAGGAGTGAGAAAGGAAGAGAGGAAAAGAGGGAGGAGGAAAGGGAAGAGAGGCCAGGGGAGGAGAGGGCAGAGGGGGAGGGAAGGGGAGGGAAGATGCTCCAGCAAGCTGGGAGCAAGAGGTAGCTCCCAAGGGCACAGTCCCCAAGAGTGTTCCCTTCAGCTAGGCCCCGCCTTCTGTTTCCATCCTCTCTCAATGGCCCATCAAATGACGACACGCCCCTGGGTGATCCAGTATTAAGGGGCACCCTGGGGCTGCATCAGCCCCACCTCTGAACACTTTTGTGTTGAGAACAGGCCTTGCACACATAAACCTCTGCAGGATGTTCGCTGGCTCCGGCTCCGTATCACAGCTCGCGTTTCTCTGCCTGGGCCTGCTTCCTTCCCCTCCACATCCTCCCACAGCCTCACCCCCTAAACATCACGTGTGCTAATTGCCGCCTGACACTGCTCTCTGAGAACCCAACCTGTGAACCTGATGTCTTTGCATTTTCTCCATCAAGCCAAGTACCCCTGGCCTCAAGGTTTTTGCAACTTCTGTTCCTTCCACCTGCAGAGCTCTTCACTCACATATTCACAAAACGTATGCCTGTCTGCCTTCACGTCTGTGCTCCAGTGTCCCATAGCCTGTGACCTTTCCTGATGATCTTATGTAAAACAGCAAACTCCACCATCATCACCAGCACTGTCATCATTATGCACCGTTAGCCTTGTCGGATATATTTTTTGTTGCTTATTTTCTCACTATAGTCTAGTTTCCTAGGGGTAGATGTGCTGAGTGGGGTGGCACATGCCTGTCATCTCAGCACTCATGAAGCTCAGGCAGGAGGATTATCAAGAGTTCCAGACCAGCCTGGACTACAGAGTAAGACCCTGTCTCAAAAGAACAAAAGTAAAAACAAACAAACAAACAACATAAGGGCAAATACAGTATTTATCTAGTTGGTTCACTACAATTTGCATGTTGATAAGAACAGTCACTGGTTAGTACCAAGTCAGGCTGGTGCTGGTCTTGTTTTGACTGGAGTCTAGTCACTGCTATAACCCCTGTGACTAAGGCCCTGCTTTGAGGGCTTTCATCTTAACCACTTCGACTCCATTGATTCTTCTATTCTTGGTGCTGGAGATCAAACCCAGGGCCCTGTAAATGCTAAGGCACGAGCTGTACCACTGAGCTACGTCTCCAGCCTGACTCCTCTGATTCTGAGGCAACGTCTTCACACCTTGCGTTATATCCTCCATGACTAAGGATCTGCCGTGCGGCCTCCACTGTAGTCTCTCTGTCCTGAGAACCTGCATCCTACATACCTACTGTTAGACCAACAGGATGTCTTCCAGATGTCTTCCTGTTGTCCATTCCTGGTATAGTCCCTGGACCACCCACCCAAGGGCTGGTCAGCCTTCCTGAGAGGCACATTCAAGCAGTGAGTCCACACCTGACCTTCCCCATCAAGAAAACATTACTGCACTAGGTGACATTCTCATCTGGGCTGGAACAGCCTAGGTGTGAGTCCCAGGTTCGTCACTCCCTAGCAGGGCAGCAACCTTGGCAGGTCACTCACTTCCCTGTGCCTTCGCTTGCTCCCTGGTGTAGGCAAGTCTACGGCATCAGCCTGGCGGAGCAGCTGGGGAACAAGACATGCAGATACATGAAAAGTGTCCAGCACACAGTGGATAATCAGTAAACATCTCCCGACTGCACTGAAACCCCCTGGGCCAGCTGCCCCTTTGTGTTAAATGGGCAAGGACATCCTCAAGGGAAAAATTTACAGCTAGGTAGCTCCACATCCAATAGGAAACATTTGCTGTGGGAAACCAACCGGGATGACCCGAAGTCCCATGATGATTCCAAACATATATGAACAATATGATAATCTGCGCAGCAAATTTATATTATCAGCTACCTCTACTGGACCCACACGTTATCTCAAGTACAGGAAAGCAGGGCTCCACCTCTCAAAGGTAGTCTTTCACAACCAGATAACAAAAACATTGGAAATGATTGAATTTCCCTCTTTCGTCTTCATCTCTGCCAGATTTAATGGAAACACATACACTAAACCTTGCCAAATTCACACAAGCTTTTCTAGTTCTCATCACTTGCTATTCATAAAGGAGGGAGAAATAATCTATGAGGCAGGCAGGGTGTGGTGAGTTTAACACAGTACTGAAAGCAAGTTCCACACAAATAACCAGTGTTGGCAGATTGCACAATTCTGAAGTTATTTTTGTGATGGCCAATGTTTTTCCTTTTTATTCCATTTTACTCCCGCCTTGAACTGGCTCATGATTTCCAAAGAATAGAACTCCATCCAGTACAATCCGGTTAGCTCATACCACGTGTGCAGAGGTGCTGGGTTGACTCTGTTTCAGTGGATCTCAGTGTAGCAAAGATGGCAAAGGCCCTGCTGGGAGTTGTTCATTTGTAATTTATACTCCCACTTTGCAAGCAGGTCATCAGCTCAGCAAAGAGAATATGCAATGCAAGAATAAGGTCGCCGTGACTTTTGAAGCACGAGGCATCATCTCTTGGAGAAACAAAACATCTGTAGATAGACACACCATGCAGGTGTTTAATACTCTTCCTCCTGACAGAGTAGGAAGCTTCCTTGGCCAATCTGGCCTGCTGTTCCCTGTGGGCCGGGCAGCCCACCTCAGGTGGACGATGTCACGTGTGCATTTTGCTCCCTGCAATCAGCAGGGAGCTGTATTCACCACCAGCTGTGTTTTCTACACCATCCTGCCAGACAGAATGCACTTCAAGTCATTATTGATTATGCTTTAATCCACACTGAGCTGGGAATGGAATCGAATCTGACACACACAGTATCTCCTCTCTGCACACTTTATCCTTTCCAATCGGTGCGGATGAAAGCCGCGTCCCCGAAGATAAGTAGCCTATATCCAAGAAGCCAGATGAATTCCTTCTTTGTATTCAGTCCGTGACTGTTTTGAGATTCCCAGTTTCCTCCTGGGACCTTGAGCATGGGGGTCAAGAGGGACATTTGAGTCGAAGAATATTTCCCAAGAGAAGCCTTGGCATTTAAGTATCACTTTTCATATTTTAGAAAAGTATTAGATATTTATGGTGGAAAATGAAATGAAATTAGCCAGGCCATGGTGACAAGTGTGTCTCCCTCACATGCTGACCTCCTCCACAGCTTTCCCCAGAGCAACTGCTGGTACCGTTTTGTTGTGAATCCTTCTGGTGTCTCTGCATATGGAAGAGGAGCTTCGATGCTTGAAACACATTTTAACGTGTTCAGCTCAAGTGGTTCATGGATTCCTTTTCCAAACAGCTCTCCATGGCAACACAACTCTGGAACACACACCCGGACACACACATGTACACACACAGTCATTCTTTTAAGCACAAAATGGAGGGGAAATGATGCAACGGAGAGTGAATAGAAGGCACATTACAGTGAACCGCAGTGGTTAGTGGCTTCTCAGACGGTTCCAGACAGCTTTTTATACAGAAATAGCTCATGAGAACAGCCTACTCAGGCTGCAGAACAGATCCCAGGAAGCTGTCTTTGTGCAGCCTTCCCCTCTGAGCTCGAGTCTGAACACAGCAGAGCCTGGCAGGCTGGGCTGCAGGGTACATCACCCTGAGCCGCGGGATCTCCTTGTTTTTTCCCTGGGAACTGGTGGCTTCCTGACAACTTACACCTGCGCCTTGCCCACCCCAGCAATGCGCAGGATAGAAAGTCCCTCAGGCTCTTCTGTCATGAGGGAGAGTAAAAACCCAACTCAATTTCCCGCTCTAAAGAAAAGGCCCCCAAACCCCAAATTGAATGAAACAGATTTTAAAAAAAGAAGGCAAAGAAAGAAGAAGAAGAGGAAAAAGAAGAAGAAGAAGATCTCCAGGCATGTAGCTCAGCACCACAGTGCCTGCCTGGCAAGCACAAAGTCCTGAGTTCAATTCTCAGTCCAAACAAAACAAAACAAAAACCCCTCAAACACCAGTAAGTACAGCGCATACTCTCTTTCTCACTCTCTCTCTCTTGCGCTACATTTCACAGAAATAGAATAAGAAAAACCATTCAGCCTACGAGGCCACCCAGAAGCTAAATGAGGCACAGTCCTGCTGAAATATGGCAGGTGTGTTTGTTGTTATCACCAAGTTAGCTGGATGGGAGGGCCACGGAGTAGTCTGAATGAGTGTTCTAGAGATTTGCCACAGTTGCAGCATGAGGGAAAAGACATTTGAGTACTTTTACTTAAGTACTGCTATAGCATAAAAAAACAGTCTTAATTATTAAGAGCCTGAGTAAAAATCTCTCATGCAAAGCTAACTTCTAATGTAGGAGCCACAGAGACCAATGGAAAAGGAAGATTTCCACTGTAAAGTGAATATACGTACTTACAGGTGCAGGTTTTACTTTTGGTCAAAGAAATATTTACCCATCACTTTGGGAACACTGGAAACATGCCGCTTCAAGAAAATACATCTTTGTTGCCTAGTGCTTGAAAATCCTTTATGGGTTGCCTTTACTTCTACACTAACAAAGTGTAAACAGCAAATTCTCTTGCAAAGAACGGCAAGCACAAAATGCTCACTGTCTGAGCATGCACTTAAGGTGAACGCTCTTCCACCCTGCTCAGGACTTTATGCAAGGGGTCTCCTTTCCTACCTGTGGTGGGCACTCCCTGTGCCCCTGCCTCTGCTTCATTCATGCCCTGGGTCTGCCTTTGCTGTGACCCTGGTTGGCCCTGTGACTCATCTGTAGCTAGTAGAATGGGGCAGAAGTGAGGCTGTGTGACTTTTCCTAAAGCAGATTAAGAGAAGCTTTATGGCTTCTGTCTCAGTCTGCTGGAGTGTTTGTGCTGGAGAAAGTCAACCACCATCTTAAAAAAAATAAAAATCCAATGCTCCTGAGACTTCTGGGCAGTAGGGAAGCCCAAACCAGCCCTGTGGAGGAGCTGACTGCAAAGAGATGCCTGGTCAATCCCCAGCTGTTCCACCCACTCCACACTCTAGACTTGTGAAGAAAGACGCCATCCTGGTCAACATAGTCTTGGATGGTTCAAGTCCCAGCATGTGTCTGACTAGAACAGTACAAGAGAGCCCAAAAATTGTTACCAAGGAAAAAATCTAAATAAGCCCTTGAGCTTCATTTGCTACTAGTCGACTTAAAATTACTAATTTTGGAGCTCACAGCTGGGCAATACAGTGCTAGCTTTCCACTAGCCTTGCGGTAGGTGGCACCTCTGATGTCTGGGTTATGATAACAGTTGCCTAGGTTACTGCCCAGGGACTTGAAAGCTGCTTTGACGGAAAATAGCGACTCTTAGTCCTGTAGATGTCTGTGGATGAGTAAAAATGAAATAAAAGGCCTGGCATATTGTGGCTGCAAATCACCTCTGACCCCTTTGCTGTCACAGCTGTCGAGTCAGAGTCCATTCAGGTCTGCCTGCAGAAGTGTCCACTGTTTACAAAATGTTATGTCCAAGCCCTTACACAGGGTTAAGTTGGTCTGGTACCCGCCGGGGCTGGTCTATGTTTCTTCTACCCCACTCTTGTGCTTTGTCAGCAGCTCATGCACAGCAAGTCCTTCAACCCTCTCCAATGGTCAGGATGTTTATGCCAGATGATCACATCAGCTGTGAGAGGAACTCAGCAGTTTGAGCAAAGCCGACCACCTGTGAGCACAAAGCTGGATGCTTTGTGAGGGTGATGATGGTGCCAGGGACATGAAAATCCAGTGGCTTCTAGGATGAGTTGACTGTGACCACTCAGTTGTCCAAGTCCATCACAAGAAAAAGCATCTTTTGAAACCATTTTCCTGGCCATTAAAAATTACTGGGACGTATGTCTTCTAGCCAGCAAATAAAAACCTGCTGCTCTCTTAACTCTGGGAGCAGAAGCTTAGTCATTCTCTTGACCAAACATTTAGTACCTTTAATCCCAATTTGGCTGAAGTCCCTCACCCCCAGTGAAGCTCTGTCTGTTCAAGAGCATGTGTGCTTGCAACATTAGGCTTAGTCTCTGGGTCCATAGGTCCTTTTGCCTTAGCAATTAACCCAAAGCAGCCACCTTGACTGGGAAGGGAGCTGATCTGAAGACACAGCTGACAGAGGACGGAAAGCAGAGATGCAAACAGAACCTGGGTGTAGAGGACCACCAGGACGGCGCATCTTGAGTAAAGAGCAGTTACCTCCACTTTGGCTAAACCTGGCTCTGTCTCCATGTACTGAAATGTGCAGAGCTGGCAAAGCCATTTCCTTTGCCCTTCAACTGGCTCTAAGCAATGTGAATGGGGCTGGCTGAGGTGCTGACGTGTAATCTTTGAAGCCGGGTGACAGTCACTGTTTCCCTGCCCCAGTGTCTCCCTAGCTGGTTGAGTCCAGTGGGATGCAAGGCCTTGAAATAAGAGGCTATGACTTTCCAGGGCACAGAGGTTTACACCTCAGAGCCGATGCACCACCCCCTAAACATTAACTGTTACCCCAGTTGTGTTACGCAGGTTGGTCTTCCTGCACATGCTTCTCCCTGATATTGCCGAGGTGCTGCTGGCCTCCTAGCTGGCCCAGCTCACAGTACTCAGGTAATTCCTGCCCTTCTCCCAGTCGCTCATCCTCTAGCCATTCCCTTCTTCACGAAGTAATAAAATCCGGGTTAGGCCCTGGGTTGAGGCGTTTGTTCCGATAAACTTTCATCCAGGTTGGACTGAGGACTCCTTGTTTGCCTATAGCCATAAATATGTCTTAGTGTCTTTATTCTCACCATGGGTTTCACTGGAGGTGGGAGACTGGAGTTAACTCACCAGAATTGTAATGATGTTTCCATGGTATTAAAATATAAACTTCATTTTTTATTTTTTGGTACCGGGGATCAAACTCACGACCTTGCGCTTGCAAGGCAGGCACTTAAGCCACTGAGCTAAATCCCCAGCCCATTGTAAACTTCTTGAACCATGACAAGGGTGAAAAAAGTAACCCCTATACTTGAGTCCTGACTTTTTGGTTAAAAAAAGGTTATTTTCTTTTATTAATTTCTGATTTTTTGGATAAAAAGTTTTTCCTCTCTGTTAAATCTATTTGAGTTGGTTTTCCAGTTACTTGCAGCTGAAAGCACACCTCCAAATATGGTGAGCATTATGGTTTCTATTTTACATAGGGAGGTTAAGTGATTTGCATGAGTTCAGACAACCAGAAGGAGAACAGCTAGGATCGTATTTTGAGACAGATTCTCGCTAAGTTGCCCAGGCTGACCTTGAAATCACATCCTCTTACCCCAGCCTCCTGAGAAGCTCCATTTACAGCCACATGCCACTAGGATTCGAACCCAAATCTTTGTTAGATTTCACTGCTGTATCAGTTAGGGTTCACTAGCAACAGACTCAAATACTATGTAAAGGATTTACAAGGTAGGCTTTCAAGGACTGCCTGCAGAATCAGAGGTGGAAGAATGCAAATCGGCCAGTTGTGCCCTTGAGAGGAGGAGGATCCAGGGCCCGCTGCAGTATCTGGTAGGAACCTATGGGGGGGAAGCAAGGGTCTGTGTTGGAAGGCTGAAGAATCTGCACTGAAAGGCTAAAGGAGCTGGAGATGAATGTCCAAATGCAATGGTGATGGTGAGAGCCCCTCCAAAAAAGCAAAAGGAGAGACTTCTTTCTTCTTTCCCTTTTTATCCCCTTCAGGCTACCATCCTATTGGTTGGCACCACCCACATCCAGGGCGGGTCTTCCCTCTTCATTAAATCAGTCTTCCAGACACACCTGGAGCTGTGTATCACTAATCTACTCAACATTTCTTATTCAAGCTGACACCACAGTTAACTATCACACTCACCTTCGGGATGAAATTCTAAATGGTGGGATTTGCTCCTTTCTGGAGAATGGAGGGATTTATGTTTTCAGTGGGCATGAAGACCATGGGCATCTGATAGAACAGAGAACAATGCAGTTAATCTTAATTGTCAACTTGATTGGCTTAAGAGAGGCCCAGGGGATTAGTAAAGCGCACTACTGGGTATGTCTGGCTGGGTCGAGGGGGTGTGACCTTGCAGACTGCATTTTTCCCTGCTGTTCCTTTTGGGTTCTTTCCCTTTTTCTCTGCTTCCTGGCTGCCAGAGGGCATCAAGCCCTTCTGCCATGACGTTTCTGCCATGGAGCCGGGGGAATGTGAACTGAAACCCCTGAAACTGTGCGCTACAATAAACTTCTCCTTCTTTAAATCCTGGGTATCAGGTAATTGGCGACAGCAATGAGAAGCTAAGGAATAACAGATGTGAAATGCAATGCAGAGAGCGTTCAGAGGGAGGAGGGAAGGTTCGTAATCCCTGCTGAATTCTATACAGGGCTGGCCCTGTGCTCGGATGGTCTTTCACGTCCTTATATCAAATGATGTCCTTTTTCCTCTCCTTTCCTCCAAAACAGATTGACATAATGTGCTGTTTTGCAAGACCCACGCTGGAAGAGTGTAAAGCTAGTGTTCCTTTGAGGCATCGGCTGGTTGGTCCAAGCACTTCTATAAACTGCAACCTCCCACGTCATATTACTCCAAAGACAGACACACACACACACACACACACACACACACACACACACACACAACATCAGGACAATTCCAGTTGCCAACTCATCTAGAAGGTAGCAGCAGACTGCCCAACACACCATGGCATAAGCTCAGTATTTTTATAACTGGGATCCCTGGCTCCACCCGCCTGGGGCACCAACCTTCAGAGGGACTCAGATCTCTGCCACTTTACTGCTGTCTCCACTGCAGGCTTCTTTCGCCCACTCCCACCCTGCTCCTGCCTCCTCTGTACCCCTCAAAGCCACGGGGATAATTTTGACCTGTAATTTGAGCCAGGAACAGGGAAGTCCCAGGTCCCTGGGCTGCAGTTCAAGGAAACATGACACAAGGCTTCGGGGAAATAAGACAAACCAGATGGTGACAGCTCCTCTCTGCCTGAAGTTTAAAATAAAAACAGATCGTCTTTGTTAACAATTCTGATGAAGAACTTTCCTCCAATGTGAAACAAATTGCTGCAGGAAATAGCAATTGAAGGCTGTTTGGTGCATAGAGCATTAGCTTGGCACTGGGAAGGGCTCCAGGAAGGAGACGTGGCTCCTTCCCGTCCATGGCTTTTCACAGGCAGATACACAGTAACACACTAAGCACAATAAGATGCACCCACCCACGATTGTGTTTGGGTATCGGGGCTTCCATATATAACCTAACTAAGCAAGGACAAGAGGAGGTGGATACAGTGGCATGTGCTGTGGGGACAACTATCCAGTTAAGATCCCTGTGTTGCCAGGTGCAGGGCCACATACAAGCAATCCCAGCTACTTAGGAGGCTGAGCCAGGAGGATTGCAAGTCTAAGGCCACTCTGAGCAAATTAACCCAGACCCTGTCTCAAAATTTAAAAATACTAAAAGGGGCTGGAGGTTTGGTGCAGTGGTAGAATGCTTACCTAGCATATGCTTGGCTTCAATCCCCAAAACCACTCACTAAATACATAAAATGCCTATGTTACAGATGAGGAAACTGAGGCACCAAGGGGCTAAGTCAGTTGTCTTTGGTTACACAGGTTCAAACCAAGGCAGCCTGGATGTGGAGGCCACAGAGCTCACTGCAACACAGGACACCAGCAGGGAGAAACACAGGGAACAACGGGGTGGTTAGAAGCTTCCTGGAGGAGGTTTTTCCTGTCTTTCCCTTCCTTTCTTTCTCTTCCCTTCTTTTCCCTTTTTTGTTTCTGTCTGAGGGTTGAACCCTGGGGGCCTCTGCACTGCTACCCCACCCCACCCCATTCTCTATTTCTTCTTCTTGAGAAGGTCCCACTAAATTGCTATGTTATTGAGGCTGTGTTCAAATTGTGATCTTCCTGCCTCAGCCTCCCAGAGTTCTGGGATTACAGTCATTCCCTGACATGCCCGGACCCCCTTTGCAAACCTATGTTACTTCTGATGATTGGGCTGGATGTCCTCTAAAGGACGTTGTTTTCCTCATGTGCTCCCTCTGATCTTAGGGGTACTGGGGCCTCAGTGCTCTGAGTCCCAGGACCAAAGCGCTCCGGAGTCAGAGTCGGGAGACTGTGAAGGCTGAGGGGCCCACCTGCTTGGCTGCCTTCTCCCACAGCAGTGGCAGCTGAGGTTGGGAAGGATTCGGAAGTGGCCGGCCCGGGAGCCCCGGACCTGGTCTCTCTCAGACCCGGATGCAGAGGCCGGGGTTGCACCAGTGTCTCCGAGGGTGGAGGAGGCTGGTTCAGGGCTTCTACCTGGCATGGGGTGGCCAGCTGGGGTCTTCCTGCTGGGGGTCCTGGCCCTGCATGGCGCCCCTCCTCCTCTTCGGAGACGAGCCCCTCACCCCTTACCCAGGCCGCAAACCTCCGTGGGTGCCGATCCCCTGGACGCGCTGAGCAAGCCCTGCTGCTCTGGGAAGCCGGGAGTCGGGCTCATAAAGGGTGACTGCAATTTCTCTCCTTGGACAGATTGTCTCTCAGCAAACTTTTATGTATTCTTTATTTTTGGTACTCAGGATTAGACCCAGGACTTCCACACTGAGTTGTAATCCCCAGACCCTTTTTATTTATTATTATTATTTTAAATCTCGGGACAAGGTCATCATTATTATTTTAAAATCTTAAGACAGGGTCTGGTTAAATCACTGAACTGTCCAGGGCTGGGCTCCAACTTGCAATCCTCCTGCCTCAACCTCCCAGTGTGTTCAGATCATGCTAAATATACAGATGTTGGTTAGGTTTCAATTAGTTTTCACAGAGCCCTAATAAAATGTAATTCAGGTTCAACAGCAACCAGAGCACCATCAGCGGTGGACAACAATCAGGGAAACTGAACCCTCGAAGTGTGGCACACTCCGGAGACAGGGGCCGAATGCTCTGAAAGAGATACTTTTGATTTCTCTTCTGTGATTGCTCCTACGGCTGACAGCCAGCCCAGCTACACAGTCACCCGTGGACAAGCCGGGGGACATTTGCTTGGAAATATCCCAGAAGAGCCCTGGAGCCTCCCTGGATGATCCTGCCTTTTGGACGACCCCTCATTTAGGTTTGTGAGGGCCCTTCCCCTGCCCACAACCCAACCCTGAATCTGAAGCTGCGTGAGAGCCCTCCTTTCTCTCCCACCGGTAGTGAGTCTGTCCATGTGTTGTCACCTAGTACGCTGCAGTGTGAGCCCTAACGCTGACCCCCGCGTGCATTGCCTGCTCGTGATTTCTGACTCGTGCGCAGAACGCCGAGCAAGGTCTCTAAGAGCGGAGGCTGGCTGCTAGCTGCTTGCTCCAAGTGGCAGGGAGGGCTGCTAACACGAAGGAGATGAGAGCTGCTGGTATCCAAAGCTGGAGCAGTTAACACTCAGCAAGCTACATGGGACCAGTTTGTGATGTCAATACAAACTGAGCAAAAGAACTCTATAGGTGGTATCTCGGGTGCCTTTACGAGGATCCTGCCCTTTGGAGGGGGGCCCTGAAGAAGAGGGGAGACCATGATGAGGTCATCAGCACTGGAGAAGTGGCCCAGGACCAGGGCATGTCTGATTTCCATCTTTCCTGTAGCGGAAGATCCACACCTGCAGGTGACAGGGCTCCCAGCAGCAAGGGGTGGGATCCACACGCTCAGGCGCAGAAGTCTGCCTTCAGCTCTCCACCCTCATGATGAATGCAGGAATGGGAAGCTGATTCCTGAGGCTCCTTTCGGCATTTGCTTTCTTCTCTTTTTAGAGAAATGGGTCGCCTTCTGAGATTGTATTTTTGTGTCAGTGTATTAGTTAGGGATCACTAGAGGGACAGATTTAATGTAAAACATATGTATGATTGTATGAAGCATTTACTGGGGAGGCTTAAGGCTCAGTGACCGTCTGCCAATCACGGGTGGAAGAATGAACAATGGAAGATGGGAGACTGGGACCCACTGCAGAGTCAGGGTGACTCTGTGTTGGAGGCTGGAGAGTCTACACTGGAAGCCTAAAGCAACGGGAGATGGATGTCCAAAGGCAATGGTGAAGCCGAGCGCTTTCAAAGGAAAAGAAAAGGGGCAGGTTTCCTTCTTTCCCTTTTTACTCTGTCCAGACTATAAGCCTGTTGGTGTTTCACCTGCAGCTGGCATGGATCTCCCCCCTTAGTTTGCCGCCTGCATGTCAACCGCCCACGCACACACCCAGAGCTTTGCTGATTTTCAAGGTGGTTCTTACTCATGTCATGCCTGACTGAGCACAATGAATGAACACAGTCAGCTTTATGGAGATATAATTCAATATGCCAGTTACCCCGTGGAGTGTGCAATCGATGGTTTTTAGTGAACTCATTGAGTTGTGTGACGATCGCTGTAATCAATTTTAAAAATTTCATCATCACAAAAGCAAACACTGCTGGGGATGTAGCTCAGTGGCACAGCGCCTGCCTGGCAAGTGCGAGGTTGTGAGTTTGATTCCTGGTTTTAAAAAAAAAAAGGCAAACACTACATCATTAGCTATTGTATTCCAAATATTAAGTTTTGTTATCTAAGCATTGTAATTCCTTTTCTATCTTCCTCATGATTTGGAAAGTTCTATTTGTAATCCCACTGAAATGTTGTTGGAATTCCAGCAAGTTAATTCCAATCTACCATCTCCAATGCAACCCATGGTGAGAGTAGAGACACTAAGACATATTCACCGTTAAGGGCAGCCAAGGGGTCCTAAGTCTGATCCAAGTGAGGATGTGCAGACAAAGGCCTTGACCCAAGGCCTCTCCTAGAATTTATTATCTTGTGTAGAAGGAGGTAGCTTGAGAATGAGTGACAGCAAGCATAGCGGAAACTACATGAGTAACCTGAGCTGGCTGCCAGAAAGGGAGAAGAGCCAAAATGCAGGGAATGACACGCAGAAGAATGAAACTGCATCATTCAATTAAGGCTCAATGACCATCTGCCAATCAGGGGTGGAAGAATGAACAAAGGAAGATGGAAGAGCTGGTTTTTTGGAGGCTGTTGCTTCAGTTTCCCCAGTGCCCTGGGGACTTGCAGCCTCTTTATTTCAAGGCTTGAACCCAGCTGACATTCCTGGGGCTGACTGGCTCTGCCATTCCCCTGTGCTTGGATCTTTTACAGAGAGCACTATGTGAGGAAACAGGAGATTCTCAGAATGGCCCCAAAGATTATATATCATTACCTCAGCTGGCCTTGTTTGCATTGCTTAGAGCCAATCGAAGAGAGAACAGCGCAGCCCTACATATCAGTATATGGAAATAGGACAAATGTTGCAGCAATTCCTCTGTATTCAAGGAGAGTCACTCAAATTGTCTCCTACAATTAGCAGTTACTTTCCATTTCTCTCCAAGTCCACCAGCCTTTGGCAATTGCTAATTTGCTTCTTGTCTCAATGAATTAGGCCTATTCTCACACACACACACACACACACACACACACACACACACACACACTCATCATCAGAAAGGGACAAATATATACAAAAATTTTAACATAGAGAGATTGGGGTACAAAGATGGTGTACTTTGCGAAGGTGTCCATGTGCCCTCTTGCATTCATAAGATCTGAGGTCCTGCTTTACTCAAGAAGCGCGTTTCCATGGGGTGTCTGTGGGCCTCAGGGCAGGCTGAGAGTAAGTGAGAGGAGATTTATATGGATAAAACACAGAATTTGGATAAGATGTGAATGCTCCCAAGGACCTGGTTGAGTAACCTAGAATCAAATAGGAGGAATTACTTAAGGCCTAAACGTAGACAAACCTAAGGCCCACACCATGGGCTCTTTGTTGATATGAACCCTTTTATACACAGATACCCCCCAAAACACGTGACCATTCCCAATCACAGTGGGATCTATGTAAACACCCAGGAGCTTGCGGTTCCTCCTAGGTACTATCTGCATTCTCCCAGTGGCTGTTACAGCCTGGACCTGAGCTGTCCAGCTCTTCCGTGTGGCTCGGATCCTGTGTTTTTCCCAGTAAATTGTAGCCTGGGGTAATTTCAGGGTGCATACTGAAGGGAAGGTGCTTGGTTGGTGGTTGTGCAAATAGAATTATTAGTAATTACTAGTAAATGTTTTCACTTATTGTACATAGACTACTTCATCGTTTCTATGCTACCTGTAAAGGGTTTCATCATGTACAAAATATTTTCACATATCTGAACTCATGGGACCCTTACCAAGTGTGGTCAGCCAGCCAGCTAGGGTATCTATTCCCTGGAGTCAGAATGCTTGAGTTTGAATCTGGGGTCACTGTGCTGGGTACCCTTGGAAAGTTCTATTTTCTATGCCTCAAAACCGTTCTCTGTAGAGTAGAGATTGTTTACAGAATTTACTTCATGGTTTTGTGCAGATTAGGTGAGCATGTGAAAACTTCAGAACTGTGCCAGGAACGCAGTAAGTATGTGCTGTGCAAGTCTTTCCATTATCATTGCCTTTATTAATTTAGAAATGTGAGATCTAAGGTGTTGTCAACTGGATGTTTATGTCCCCCCAAATCCCTGTGTTTAAATGCTAATGTCCAACATGATGGTATTAGGAGATGGGTATTTGGGAGGTGATTAGCTTATGAGGGTGGACTCCCTCAAGATGAAGTTAGTGTCCTTATCAGAACAGACAGGAGAATTTGAGCCCTCTCTCTGTCCCTACCCCCACCCCTGAGGTGAGGACACACAAGGACACAGCCACCTCTAAGCCAGAAAGCCGGTCCTTACCAGACCCCAGCTCTATCAGCGCCCCGACCTCAGACCTGCAGCCTCCAGACTGCGAGAAGTGAATGTTGTTTAAGCCACCCCATCCACAGTATTCTGCAATGGCACCCAGAGGTGACTAAGGCAGAGGCTTGGCAAAGCCATGTGGCTTTCCCAAGACTGCAACAAATGGCGAGGCTGGGAGCTACACCCAGCGCCCGCCTGGCCCAACCTATTAGTGGTTGTTAAATTATTTGCCTGTGAAAACAAGTATTTTGCAACCATGACACAGCATCATGCTGCTAAAAGAGTGGTTTTATTAGCACACAGGAAAGTCAGAACCTTTCCTTGTAAGAGTCCTCCTAAACACTGGGGATTTTCGGTTGCCTGTCTGCTAGCGCTGGCTGGTGCTCACAATTCAGCACTACAGTCATAGAAATATCCACAGGGAAAACTGAAGAAAACACGGACCAGGCTTCATGCAATGGCATTTCTGGGTTGGGAAGCACCTGACCTTGTTGTTCGACTGCGCGTGTGTCTCAGGCCTAATTCTGCGGGCACACCTGCTCTGAGGGGGTGAAGACACTGCATGTGCAGTCCGCAGCATTCTGCAAAGGCCACACTGTTCAGTAGAGAACACAGCAGCCTCCAGGTGCCTCACCTCGAACTGAGCCTGAAGGCCACTAGCTGAGCCACAGTCACTCCTTAAAACCACTAACTCTACCAATCCCATGCAGATCGCTTTTTGGATGCTTTTCTCATGATTGTGCAATGTTCACACCTGTGTGTGTGATCGGAGGGATTCCCATAGTCCCATGGAGGAGAGGAAAGACAGGGCCAGCCAGCTGTGAGGGGGGCCGGCGTGCAGGGGTAACAGGCAGCCTGCAGCGCTGAGGCCGGCTCAGCTGGTGCTTCTGTCCTGCTCTGTTGAACTGGAGAGGGCTAGGCCTGGGTGCGGCTACCTTCCGGTCAAAACACGCAGACAAAGCCAAGGAGAGCGCGCTCTGGATATGGAGTTCTGAGTAACACCCGCTGTGTTATGGGAATTGTCTAATCACCCTCCCTCCCTTTTTTGGTAGCAGGGATGGAACTCACAACCTTGCCAAGCAGGCACTTATGCTGCTAAGCTAAACCCCTGGCCCCCCTCTCTAATCACCCTTAAGCATTCAAGCTGCCTCAGGGCCATGGTGGGGTCTTAGAAGATCATGACAACACTTAAAAAAAGGTAAAAGAATGTCTGGCTGGAGAGCAAGTAAAAATGGTATGTGGATAACAGAGTTAGAGAAAACTATCCACATACCACTGGAAATAAAAGGCACCTTTTATTTTATTGAAGTGTTTCTAGCTGCTAAGGGACGGTGGCTTAATCATGCGGTTCTCTGGAGTGTGCAGCCTGTCTCTCTCTCTCTCTCTTTTTTTTTTAAATCTTCGTGAGCACTATAACACCACTGAGTGCCAACCCAACAATAATTTCCGGCCTCTTTCAGGCTGGCCCACCGCCTACTAGAGGAGCTGAAAATGTTAAACATTTCCTTTGCAACCTGTGTCACTCAGTGTTGGCCTATGAAATATAATGGGATTCCTTCCAGAGTGGCCTTTATGCACCTCCACCCCTGTCCTGTAAAGATGTGATGCCTGGGGCTGTGGTAGCCCTCTTGGGATCACATAACCCTTAGCTTGGAGCTGAAAGCTATCAGTTGAAATCTGAAAAGTCTTATTCCTTGGAGGCATTACTCAACTGGCAATCCAATCCTGACAGCACCTATTGTTAAACTTAATAAAAGGTTATTATGTATAAACTACTGCTTGTTTTATGTTACCTGCAAAGGATGCACCTGACACAAATGTAAAAAACAAAACAAAACAAAAAACCCTACGCGTGCCTGGGTTGACCACTGAGGTTTGCACAGATAGCAGCTGTGGAGGCTGGAGAGACACTGGCTGTCAGCAGTGTCCCTAGCAGGACGATACTTGTGTTTGCGCTGAGGGATAGGACACAGGTTAGCAGCTGCGCCTCTTCTCCCTGGACAGTGTCTGCAGACCCCTTGCTGAAGTGCTTTAACCAGGTGCTCAGCTCTGAGTGCAGCTGTCCTTGGCATGCTGACCTGAGCTCCAGCAGCAGGCAAGACTGATGAGGGTTTATGGAAACATGAGCGTGTAAACCAAAGAGAAAAAAATGGCCCTGAAGGGAAAACTTGGGGCCTCATTAGCACCCATGAGTCCCAGCTGCTCACTCCTTGCAGCGCTCTGCCTACTTGTGACCCGGGCAGGAAGACTGCGGTCCCCAGCTCCAGGCTGTGGCCGCCCACGCTCGCCAGCCCGGGCTGCTGCCGCCTCTCTGGCTCCTGTGGCTGCTCCCTCCCGTGGAGACGCAGAATTCCGGTGGGCACAGGACTGGCAGCGTGGACAGGCAAAGCTCCCCCGCGGAACACCAGAGGCTTTGATTCCAGACAGAAGTCTGTTTTTAGAAAAATGCCTTCCTTTAAAACAATTCTCTTACGTTTGGGAAAAGCCAAAGGCCCAAGGCAAAAGGGTTTCGGGCTGGGGATACAGCTCAGCACCATGAGGTCCCCAGTTCAGTTCCTGGTACCAAACAAACAAAGCAAGAGGATTTAGTTTGTTCTCACTGCAGAGGTGAAGTGGGGCCAGCCCTGTGGGTCTTCAGGGAGACGACACCTGCCAGGGACCCTCTGCTGCTGAGGACGGCGCCTGTCTGTCACCATTCCTGAATCTTAATTTTCGTAAACTGAAGGAGAATTTCTGTGCTCTGGCTCCCTGATTTGGATTTCCATTACTTGCCACTCGAGTCCTCATAGCTATCTCTAAACACTCATGTACAAATCTCATCGTGTCTCCTTGCACAAGTAGTTAAATTAATGTCTGAGAGGAGGCTAAAGCGTTCTTCTGAATAAAAAAGTACCTGGCAAATCATGCATTTGCTTTCAAGTTTATTTTCTGTATAAATCCAAATGTTCAGATCTTACAGGTTTACTTACAGCTCGTCAGTGTTCGCCTTACACCGCGCGCGGGGTGGAACACGTGAAGGATGGTGCTGGAGAAGGTGCCCCAGCTTCCTGTGTGTACGGGGAGAGGACCCCCACCCTGAAAAGAAGTGTACTAGTCACACAGAATTAAATACTTTATTTTAGACACAAACATTTTACATACTCTATTAGACCATACAATGTAACTGAATATTCACTTAGGTAATCAAAGGGTTAGAACTGATCTGGGTTATAATCGAAGGGAGTATACATCTGTAGAAAGATAAATATTTTCCAAATAAAATTCCAATAAAAGACTAAAAATTCTCAAACATGTTATGTAATGAATAAATTATTTCCAGTTAACATGTTTTTGCTTCAGTGCCAAAAAAGCCACAACAAATTTGATAAACAAATGCTAAAATCAGCCTTCCAGATGAGTTCGTGTGGAATACGGACTCAGAATGAGGCAGAAGTCTGAGAACACAGGATCTGAGGGTGGAGGGCCAGAAAGGCTGGCTGAGGCTGCCAAGGGCAATGCACAGGCATGGGGTGGAGTGGGGGGGGCCGGGGGGCGATGACGTCACCCCATGACGGAGTGCGATGGAGGGAAAAGCAACCTCAGAGCTGAGACGGAGCTAAGCCAGGCGACCGGGACAGGTTCACTACGGCTCGGGACTTTTGTTTTAAGTGTTCAGAGACAAACTCCAGCGAGGCTTCTGGGTTGAGTCAAGCCTTTCTTCTTGACCTTGTGATTTCCCAACCGAGGCGCTTGGCATACTTGAGGGGAAACACACACGTGTGCACCCGTGCGCACATACACAATTTTAGCCTGGCTAGATATTAGGCAAGAGAATCAAACCAGTTGAAGAGCAAAACCAACACAGAAATAACAACTACTGTTTCCCATAAAGAACTCCACAGGCCAACAGGTTCTGCTGATGAGTAAACAGTGAAACCATAGTTGAGATTCTGAGAAGAGAGCACTGGCAGGGAAGAGCGAGAGGGAAGGGAGCGAGCAGGCAGGGGAAGCAGAAGACGAGGCCTGCACAGGCACAGGCACGGGCACAGACACGGGCACGGACACATACAGACCCAGACCCAGGCACAGGCACGGGCACAGACACGGGCACGGACACACACAGACCCAGACCCAGACCCAGGCACAGGCACAGACAGCAGGCGCCCTATTTCTCGTCCTCCGTTGGCTCCGCGTGCTGCTCCTCCACCGGGCTAAATCCCCACCCTTCCCGATTCCCGCTCCTGCTCTCCTTGGCAGCCGGCCAGGCAGCACGGGCAGCCTCGGCACCGAGCAGGTTGGGTGCGCTCTGACCACTCGCAGCCCTACGAGGCAGCAGGGGGACGGGTGCGTGTGTATTTCTGGCTCAATGCTTTTTCATACAGAATCCTCAGAACTAAACAAGGGAACAAAATCCTGAGCGCTCTGGGCCCCACATGGGCAGCGATCCGCACTCAGAAGGACAGGTCACTGTTCTCAAGGCCAAGAAGGGCTGTGCAGCCCGCCCCGCAAGGAACTCAGCAAAACCAAAGGCCCAAGTGAAGCCACAGGATGACGCCGTCTGCTATCCCTAAGAGAAATGATGCAGGGGGACACTGGTAGTAGAGGTAAGTATCACCCAGCGGATTTTATTTTAAACAGATCTGCCTGGGACATAAGGACACTTCGCCTTCTGTCTTAACAGGTACGAGGTTAGTGTTTACTCTGCAGCATAGCTGTGGGCAGTACTGTCTCCTGTTGGGGGCTTTTATTCTGGAGGCATGACCAGGTAGTGTCTGACCTCCAAGCCCTCTCTCCAGCTATGACTATCAGAGCTGTGTGACATCCAGAAGTCACACGTGGCCTCACTCATGGAGCCCTGTAATACAAAAGGCGACTGCTGATGTGTAGCCTTTTTTGGGACCTCGTGGTTAAGACAATTTTTGATTTACTTGAACAATACTAAACTATGATATTTCAATTTGAAACTGCTACCAAGGAACACCAAAGTCTTTGATTTTTCTAGTGCATGGAGCACAGAATCTTTGGTCTCCACCAATGTTTTCTAAAAAGGCAGACTTAACATTTTCTAAGACTTAGAAGTTACACCCAAAGGGCACAAGGTGACTCGTTTTTACCAACGCGGCTAGAGAGCGCCCATGGGTAACGTCCCCTGCCACCGTGAGCAAGAGCTCTCCCATGTGGTCCCTCTGCGAGCCACACCGCCACATGAGGGTGTGGGGGCAGACAGCGGGGCCCTATCGAGGCCGCTGCTTCCAAACCACTTATTCTTGCCCACGAGCCGTCAGTTGGGTCAGAAGAGGCTGTGCTTCTCCAGAATAAGCCAGCCTGTCGAGGGCCTGTCTGCTTTAACTACAGAGGTGAGGCGGGTGTCAGGGTGCCTTCAACAGTGAGAGGTCAGTGGGACCACAGCTGGTGCCGGGCATGGCTGTTCTGTCTGGAAAGTCCACAATTGCAGCTGGTCACAGGCCAAGGCAGCTCCCTCAGGGCATGCGTGTCACTGTAGAAAGTGCACACCTCATCTAGACAGCTCAGAGCAGGGAAGCAGAGCGCGTCCCTCGCATCGCAGCCGAGGAAGGCCGGAAGGAAGCAGACTCTGAACCGTGAACTGGAGAAGAGTCCCTCACTGAGCAGTGGTAAGGTTCCCAGGTAGGTGACAGCACAGGTAGGGTAGTATTACAGCTTTCGAGTCCCGAGGGAAAGGGAAGAGAAAGAGGCAGAGAGAAGAAAGGAAATCTGGCATTTAAGAGGTGGAAGACTCCCATTTACAATTACAAGGCTTCATTAGGCAGTAAGATTCTCTCACTGGAAGGCACAGTAAGAATAACCAACACCAGTTAGTAAGACAGGAAATCGCCGAGGTGGACAAGAACAGCCGCACTGTTGACCAGGCGGCAGCTGCGGCTGGGAGCGGCCGGCAGAGGACTGGTCCCGGGTAAAGAGCGGCGGGGGAACTGCGATGAGTTTCCGTGATTCTTCAGCATTAAAGTCACCATGTCCTTGCAGTGGGACCGTGAATCCCCGGTGTGACAAGAGATTTAAAACTGCAGAGGATACCAGTGTTTCTTGTTGGTCTGGCCAAGATCACTGGTTCTGCGGGGTGGAACTCCCAGGTCTGGGCCATACCACTTGGTTAGAAAGTGGGCTGCACAGGTCATGAGAGCAGCAACTGAGGAATTTCTAACCTCATTATCTTGGTTATGTGCCCACAATTTTCATAAAAATAAATAATATGCATTAAGTCAAAATCAGGATTAAAATTTGAAACAAGAAAAAAAGGGACAACAATTTGGCATTCTTAAGGCAAAATGATACAAATCTCTTTAAATAGACATTTTATTATATCCACAGGCGATAAAATCCCAGAGCTACTGTTAGGCAGGTAAATATAGACCCTGTAAGTAAGGAAAGAAAAACGGAGAGCAGTATTAGTTCTCCTAACAGTTATGTGTGGAAGCATCTTTTCCTTTTCTTTTCACACTGTATTAGGTATCATAAGTAAGCAAGAGGTGACATGAAGTACAGGGTCATCTGTTTAGTAAGACCACAATGACACTCATGTACATATCCACTAAAAACATTTTTTAAAACTCTAGAAAACTTTGTTCAACCATGTAACATAGTTCACAAAACACCTGCCTATTAAAAAAGAAATCACTCACTTTGAAACCATCACCTTCAAAGTAAAAATGTATTCAGTTTCCAGAAAAATTTTCAATGCAAGTTTAGAATCACAAAAATGTCACTGTCACAAAGCGTAAGCGTGTGCTCTGCGGGAGGGAGCCAGGCGCTAACATGGAACGACATCTCACCGCAGCACACAGTTCAACTTTAAAACATTAGCCCAAAAGGTTAAAGCTGACCTGAAATAATGGCTAACTTCCCATGTCTTGGCTTAAAAATTACAAAGGCAAAATAACTCCTTAAAAATCATTTTTAACATGCTGGACCTGGTGGAACAGGCCCGCAATCCTAGCATTCTGGTGAGGCTGAGGCAGGAGGATTGCAAGTGTGAGGGAGCGTGGGTAACCTAGCAGATCCTATGTCAAAATAAAAAGAAAAAAAGAACTGTATCTCAGTAACGAACCACACAAAGACCACCACCAACAGAAACAGAAAGATTAGGCCTCAACCACCTTCCATTTCATTCATAAAATAGTCCTTGTATTGAAATTTCACTAAAATCCCAAATAACCACAGCACAATGATAGTATCTTATCAAATTTATGATTCCTTCAATTGTAAACTATACTGTAATTTTTATTTGCTACTGAGAAAGAAAAAATGCCAATTAAAGTATGATACTCCCTCTAACAAAAATTTTTGTTTTTTGAAACAAGGTCTTACTATGTACCCTAGGCTGGGCTTGAACTTCTGATGATTCTCCTGCTTCAGCCTCCTGAGTACTGGGGTAGACAGTGAAAAGGTTTTTCATTTAAGAGATGGTAAAGCACACACACACACACACACACACACACACAAGTGTTAGGTTCAAAATAAATGCAGTATCTGTCACTGACTATAAATCTTATGTGCCTCCTTTCCAGGTTGTTTTGAACACTTTCCCACAGAACGGCTCACCTGCTAGATACTTGATCGTGTCAAGCTTGTGTGACTCCAGCATGGTCTTAAGGCCGGCGACCTCGGTTTCAATCTTCCTGTCGGTCTGGGTCAGGGCCCGATCCTGCTGGGCATGCTTTCAAAACACAGAAGCGCAGGCATGAGAGAGCCCTGGCTACTGCCCCTCTGCTCTCCATCGTTCCGGGCATGGTGCACACAATGCAGCTTGGGCTGGGCCCTGGAGCTGGGCTGCAGTCTCTGTTCGGCTACCATGAGGCTGAGCTGAACTGCCCAGGACCCTTAGGGCGCCTCCAGGCCTGAGTTTCCTTCTGTCTGGAAAAAGGAAACCAAACCAAACCCACTGGTTCTGCCTTTACGCTGGCTACAGGGGCTATCGAGAGCATGGAAGGAGGTAATCTACGAGGAAAAGCTTTGGTAAACTACAGCCTGTTCTATGAACGATGAGCATTATACTGTGAGGCCAGTTTGTTACCAATGGCAATGAATTCGCCCCGTCTCCTAAATCCCCCTTGGTGAACTCGAGTTATTTGGAGAATTAAATATAGCCCCAGATGATCTAAAAGCTCATCCTGATACTATTTTAGTCACATTTTTATAAATTGTCTTCTTTTACAGTTTAAATATCAAGGGTTTTATTAGTACAAGGCTTGGCTACCAAGGCTAGCCTCTGTGATCTTCTCCAAAAATAAACGGTTACACAAACTATACACTGAATCCCCAAGGACAGTGAGTGTGGCTGATAAAGAGGTTAGATAATGTATTAACGCACAAAATGCCAAGAATGCTTCATTAAGTATCCTAGAAAAAGTAAATAGTCTCCTATGGTTACCAATTCAGGCAAAGAATAAGGAAATAAATGTGTGAATGAGTACAAAACTAATCTGGGAAAATAACCCAACATCACAGTTCTCTCATGCAAGCCCCTTCCAGGGTTCAGAGGTCCCAACACCCCAAAGAACCCAAAACAGGCATTTGCGTGATGTGTTCATTACAGGATTATTCACAGCAGCCAAAAGATGGGATCAACCCAAGTGTTCACGGACAGATAAGCAAACCAAATGTGGTACACACATACAGTGGCATACTCTTCAGCCTTAAAAAAGATCTGTGCCTTGCAACAACATGGCTGAGCCTCAAAGACACTGGGTAAGTAAAATACGTCAGGCACAAAGACAAATCCCATGACTCTACTTCCGTGAGGTCACTCAGAACACTCACACTCACAGAGAAGAACGGCAGAGTGGTGGCTGCCAGGGGCTGCAGGAAGGGAATGGGGAGTTAAGGGTTTCAGGGACAGAGTTTCAGTTTTGCAAAACAAATGCTATTGAATCATATATATTTAAATGGTAACTTTTATGTAAAGAGATATTTGCTCTTCACAACAACAAAAAAACCCACACTGAACCCACACATCTTCCTGTAACACAAACAACAACCATGCTTGGGAGAAAGCAAGGAGGAATAACGCGGCAAAGAGTTCGAGTCCCATTCCTTACCAATTCTACTATTTCCGTCCTCAATTCCAGCAGCTTCCTTTCGTTCAGTGAATACTGAAACAAACAGGGAACACAGGTTAGGCCCTTGTCAGCTTCTTTCTTCTCTGCTGCCTGGGCCTCACCAGAAAACAGGCATCTCGGTCCACCTGCCTGCTCCTCTCTCTGAGAGCCACTGCGCTGCCTCCACTCCTCAGCTGCCCCCCTGCTATGCCTCTCAGCTGGCTCTGGGCTAGGCAATCTCCAACTTCCTCTCGCTAGAGAAGGCACTTCCTGAGGGGCTGGGGCGGGGCCCTGTGGCACAGCACTTGCCTAACACGTGCGAGACTCCGGATTCAATCCCCAGCACCTGGGGAAAAAGTTATGACAGTTTTTTGGGTCAATTTGTTCTTTTGTTTTTGTTTTTTGGCTGGCCCTGAACTCACAGCAATTCTGCCACCTCAGCCTCTCAAATGTTGGGATTACAGGCGTGCACCACCACACTTGGCTCAAACCGATTTTGACAGACACTGAGTCACATGCTTTTTTTTTTTTTTGGCTTTAAAAGCACAGAAAGTGGTAGAGACTCAATTCAGCTATAGCATCGTAACTAGAAACAAACATGCCACCACTAAGGCTTAGGGAAAAGACAGGAATAATATAAAGTTAGGAAAAAATTAGCTGAAAGGAGTATTGTTCTGTGACAGGGACATTGTACTACGATCATGAAACACAGCATAAATACAGGAAATATATTAAACCATCACACGCTGGTTATAATAATACCCAGGGATTCCACCTGGGTGTAGTCACAGTAGTGTTCCTAAAAGAGATGACAAGGTAACCTGCTGTCTTGCTTTTGGCTATTAATGTCAGTGAAAGGGTATGCAGCAGTTTTGTTGACACTAAAATCAAAATCAGACATCAGTAGTGGGCATTAGGATCCAACTGGGCAAATGACAACCTGTAGTTTAAATGATGTTCGAGACCTAAATTAGCATAGTGACAGAGGAAAAAGTTATTGCTGGAAGAATCTAGAAAATTTCTAGCTATAAAATGTTGCCCCAGGCTGGGTGTGGTAGTGCACACTTGTGATCCCAGCACCCAGGAGGCTGAGGCAGGAGGATTGATGTGAGTTCAAGGCCAACCTGGGCTAGACAGAGAGTTCAAGGCCAGCCTGAACTGCATAGTGAGACCCTGTCTCAAAAAAAAAAAAAAAAAAAAGTTTCCTTGGGACTGTCAGGGGACTACTGCAGTTTTTAGAAGTAACACAAGACAAGGATTTAGCTCAGTGGCTTAAGCACCTGCTTGGCAAGCGTGAGGTTGTGACTTCAATTCCCGGTACAAAAAAAAATCTCTGAGAAGTAAAAGCAAAACAAAAATGTTAGAAAACCCCCAACCCACAAATTAAAGACTGATTAGTTACAAAACTAAAGAGAGATGCTGAGACCAGGGCTTCACCCTAGGAAGGCGCTATGCACCTGATCACCACCAGAGGGCAGAGTAGGACGGCATCGTCTGCAAAGTCTTTGCTCCAGTCTTCCCTGGACCCCCTGACCCACTCATAAGGCAAAAGAAAGCCCTAAAATCTGTTTTGTTTTTTAATCTAAAATCTTACCATTGCCACCATTTTTAAATAAAATTTATTTGGCTCCAGCTCTCTGACCTCCCAAAACATTACATGCCACATGGTCTTTGAAACTGCTGTGAATGTCAACAATTAATTTTTTCTTTCTTTCCTTAGTAGTGCTGAAGACTGAACCCAGGGTCTCACACAGACTAAGCATTCTGTCACTAAGCTCCAAAACCAGCTTTCATTTCATTTTTAAATTAACTTGATATTTTAACTTTTCGGCTCTGTTGCTGCCTGCGACATACACTCCTGACCACCGTCCTGTGCTTCAGAATAGTCTCAGCACCGCTGAGATCAACTTTTCAGCCAGGCCCTCGAACGCTGCACATTTACTGGCTTCCATCTACTGCACTTCCCAGGCTCCTCAGGGCGTTTCCTTCCAGCTTGGTTAGCTACAGGCACACAATCGTCTTCCTAGACCAAGTGAACTCACAGTTCTCCTAAACACAACCAGAAAGGGAACAAGTTCACAGTTTTTTGTTTTCTCGACCCTAATTATAGGCTTGTGGCCACTAAGTGTTTTAATGATACCGGCTGATTTAATCTTCAGGGTTCAGAAGTGCAGTGAGACTAGAAACATGAGCAACACAGGCATGAGAACTTTTAGGATGAAGCTCAACTTAACTCTCCAAAAGCAGCAGCAGGGCCCAGATGCAGTTACACACTTGAGCTTCAGTGTCAGCCTCATTTATGGTTCAGAGAACATTCTGATTAAAGGCAAATTGTGAAAAAGATAGAGAACAGCTGCGAGTCCTCAGTTGCTGCCAGTTCATGCTATGAGAAATGCCCCGGAGGCTGTTTCTCATTATACTAAGACCAGGAAAGGTGGCTCTCTAGTGTCACTGCATCTGAAGAAAGACTGAGCTAGAAGACAGAAGATCATCTAGACAGGTCAGAAAGCACTAGAGCAAGCCAACATGTATTTCTGTTTTGTGAGACAGGGTCTCACTTGTAGTTCAGAATGGCCTTGAACTCACTAGGTAGCCCAGGTTGGCCTCAAACTTGTGGCGATCTCCTGCTTCAGCTTTTCAACCACCAAGCCCGGCCCAACACATATCTTTATGAAGACATACAACTTCTCTTTATATTTAAAAGACAATGTATGGAGGTGAAGATGCAGCCCCACAGAAGAGTTTCGCTTAGCATGAGGGAAGCCCTGGGGCCCATCTCTAGTGCAAAACCACAACCAGACAACCCCCAAACAAACAAAAACCTCCTCAAAAAACCCAATATAGAAGTATGTTTTAACCTTAAATTTCAGTGTCTAATTTAATATTATTTCATATTAGTAATCTAATATTTCACATTCATAACCTAATAAATCTCATCTGAGCAACCATCTTTTGCAGAATTAGGGCAGGTGGAGATTTGAGTCAGTATTAAGCAGATCAAGATTGAGTTTAACATCCTTATCAATGTCTATGTAACATATAATCTAGCAGCTCTGAAATAAAGAATCAAATGCTACATGATCACATTTAATTTTAATGTTACTTTTTAAAGTGTCAAATATAAGCCCTAATCCAAAAACAAACAAAATGAAATTTAAAAATCTGTGTGTAGACTGATTAAGTAGATAAAAATTAAACAGTTCTTGTGACCTGTATATAAACTCCATGTTTAATCAAGCATTCCATTCTGAAAAGAAATGAACTGAGAATCTACCTCAGCAAAGGAACATACCAGTTCTTTTACTCTGCTCTTTTCTAGATTGAAGTCTAACTTGGTATCTGTTCGGACTTTGATCACTTCATCCTAGTAGGAAGGCAAACAACAGAGAAAGAGAGATCCAAAGTCAGAAATTGAAACCTTCTGAGGCTGTGACGCCGGCCGGGGTCACCCACTGTCTCTGTCCTAAAGGGGCCAACTGAGGTGCCAGGGAAGAGGAGTAGGGCCTGGTGACAGCAGGGACTCTGGTCAAGCCATGCCTGCAGCCAGCTCTGTCTTAGGGCTTCCCACTTATCCATCCATCCATCCATCCATCTATTTATGTATCATAATGGTTTTAGCTAGCGGGGGTCTGTTTGTTTTGTTTTGAGGTGATGTTTCATTTTATTGCTCAAGTTGGTCTCAAACTCCTGGGTTCACATGATCCTCAGCCTCCCAATTAGCTGGAACTACAGGCCTTATTGCTGCTTTCAACCTCCAGTATCCCTTATGGAATTTATAATTTAAACAATTCTTTGGAAAGCAAAGATGGATTCAAAGAAGGAAAATATTAAATTATGGTTTAAATAAAAGCCTTCTCTCTGAAAATTCTCAAAATCCTTTCCTTTTCAATACCAATAATCCTTTCAACTAAAAACAAAATAAAACAAACAAAAAGCTGATCTTTTATTTAAAAAATATCACTTTTAAAAATCACATTTAATTCTAAGAGCATCTAAGGGTTCCATGTGGCTACTTAAGAAATATTTTGATTAAAAAATGATTTAATTTCTCCTAGAAAATAATTCTTTTAATGAATTTAGTTAGATATCAGTATTTATTCATTGTGTACTTTTGAGGCATATTACACAAACAAGTGACAAAGCATGAAAAATGTTTTTAAGAACACATAAATGTATTTCTGATATAAATATTAACATGTTTATGTAACTACAAACAGACCAGCAAGCTGGAAAGAGTCTTACCATTACTTGTTGTTTTAACTGATGTAGTTCAAGCTTTATTTTCTAAAAAACACGTTACAAAGAAACAAGGATATATTAAGAAAGAAGGAAAACACAAAACTCGATCAACAAATACTACGGCACGCATTAACATGAAAGCTCTCTCTTCCCTCATTCACCACACATGGGAACATATTTAGGGTACAAAGCTGACAATGCATATGCAACTCCTGAAATTACTTTCAGTTCACATCAAAGGTTACATAAGACTGAAGATGCAACTGTTTGTTAACATATATTTGCTTTCAGCAACTTTCTTTAATACCTCCTTCAATTTTTATTTCAACAAATGCTGCTCCTAAAATAGCTGATTTCAAGAACAATTTTAGAGGCCAACTTTTTTTTTTCTTAACTACAAGGTTTATTATGAAGCTACAATCAGCAAGCATTAAACAACCTTTCTTATGAGACTTTAAGCAGGACTGGAAATAAAAGGATGTGTACAGACAGCATATGCACAGAACGCTGCTCCCCGACACGTGGTTTTAAAGAAGCAGAGAGACACCGTCCAGCAGCAACGATTCAAAACAACCCAAACCTGGACCAACCTAACGACATCACGTGGCCCCTGCGGCACATTCACTTAACACTGCAGATGAAGGAAAGGAAGGTCCCATGTCACGAGGCATGCTGTGGACTGCGTCACAGGAGGCTCTACAGCAGGAGACAGCAGTCTAGGCCTCAGAGCCAGGACAGCAGAGGCGACTGGAAGGGGGGCAGACCCTGGTGCTGCTGAGGCTCTGGCTCCTGACCTGATCAGCTGCGGACACTGGGAAGTGCACCGCGACAGACACCCACTCGCACCCCTCTACCTATGTGCATGACAGTATCCCTCACTGTCGGAAAGCAAAGGTAGTCAGTGGCTCAGTTGTTTTACCTCATTTTCTGCTCTAAGGGCTGAAAATTCACTCTTCTCCAAAATAATCATATCCTTTTTCACATTGGCAATCTTAGACATTATTTGCTGAAGAGTGATCTCCTAGGAAAAGAGAAACAAAGCAAATAATAATGTAACAGCCCAGAAACCTGCCTCTGTTGCCTCACCTGCTGTCATTTTAAGGAGAAACCAGAAGAATGGACAAGGGAGGGGGTCAGTAGCCTCCCTCCCTCAGCAAATGAAAAGAGCAGAGACACAGGCCAGCATTGTAGGGCTGGGGATTTAGCTCAGCGGCATGAGCGCCTGCCTTCCAGGCCAGCATCGTAGGGCTGGGGATTTAGCTCAGCGGCATGAGCGCCTGCCTTCCAGGCCAGCATCGCAGGGCTGGGGATTTAGCTCAGCGGCATGAGCGCCTGCCTTCCAGGCCAGCATCGCTGCCAAACCGATCAGTTAAAAGTGGAGGCGGCCGACGGCTCAAAATGGTGATGCCACCCTAACCCCAGCCACATCGCCACTACTAAGGACATTAGGACTGGAAGTCAGTGTTTGGCACAAGGAACTGTCAAGCATGATGAGTCCATTATAGCTGACTAAACAGCTTTGAATACTTTTTATACTATAACCATGATTTGTCCCTTAATGGTGGCTAAAATGACATACTTTCAATCAAATATTATCCAAAAATTACATTCATATGTACTAAAATCAGTACTCTTCTCTCAGATTTCAAATTCACAAAACTGCCCAGACCACATTATTTAATATGTAATTGCTTTTTATAAATTAGAATCACATCCTCAAAGAATATTTATCCCCACAGGGAATGCCTGGAATTCAATGTCAAGTGAAAACCAAGGGCAGGACCCACCTGCTGCACCTTGGTGACCATGTCTTTGTGTACTATGTCCACGTTGGCCTCCATGATCTTGACCAAGGCAGACGCGATGATTTCTGCTTGTTGAGTCGTAAATCCTAAGTAAGCACACAAATACAACCACACTCAGGAGAAATGCGATTGTCAGGGGAAAAAATACATAGCAAGCTCACACATTCTTACAAGGGTCTGAGTTCAGAAATGGGGAAGCAGTGTGAGAAGGTGCGGAGACCAGAGTCGCGGGGGGATGTGCCTGTCACCCCGTGCCGAGTGAGGAGGCTGGGCTGAATGAGGAACCCAAGTGCCTTCCGAGCCGTCCAGAACCACGTCCTCAAAGAACGTTTACCACCACAGGGAATGCCTGGAATTCAATGGTGGGTGAAAACCAAGGGCAGGATCCAAAATTACAGACGCAAAAATCGCTCCTGTAGTAATTCCTTTGGGGGCCGCTGCAGATGGAACCCAGGCCTCAAGCACACTAGGCATATACTCTACCACTGAGCTACACACCCAGCCTATTTCTGCAATGTAACAGACTCATCATAATTTCTGTTTCCTTTTTCATATTTCTCTGAATTGTGTAAATTTTCTATGGTGGACAAGATACTTAATTTTAAACTGCTTGTTATTAAAAATAATTTTCTTAAATAGGAAAGCACCATTATTTTATACCTAACATAAATTAGTTACATTAATGACTATTGTTGACTATAAATAATAATCTAGCTGTTAAGTGATTTGACGCTGAAAGTCATAATAAATTCTTTCTTTTTTCCTCCACAGTTTTCTTCAGTCACCAAAATTCTGGGGGGCGGATTTTTGATACTTAAATGATGGTGAACTGAATTATAGATTCAACTCAATGTTGTTACTGTTTTTAGCAACTACAGATAACTCATATCTCACCTTAGAAGTACTAATACAGTGTTTAAAACTCAGTCCCTGAAAAGTAACTCTAATTTAATAGAGTATTTAAACTTCCATTTATAAGAACTTCAGAAGAGCCTACTGATTCTTCTACTTAATTAATGGTATATTTGTTTGAAACAAATTGTTAAGTAATATAATTTTCTGGATGAGATTAAGCATAAGACTAACAACAAAGACAAGTAAAGAAGAAAAGGTGGGGCTGGGGTTTAACTCAGCGGCACAAGCACCTGCCTGACATGTATGAGGTCATGAGTTTGATTCCTGATACAAAAAAAAAAGGAAAGACCTATTCCCATCACTGTATTCAAAGTGTTTTACTTTGTCAAAGTGTGTGTGATGCACATCCAGGAAAAACAGCCAGAAAGGACCCCACCGTTGTTTAGCTCTGGGGTATTAGGTTCTGAGGCTTTGTTTTCTGTTTTCTTTTCTGCTTCCTAATATTTAGAAAATGAACATGACTTTTGTGAATTTTGAATTATTACTAAGAGCTCATGGTTAATATAGTTAGGCTTAACAATTATGAGAAAAGGATTCATATCCTATTTAATATGTAAATATATTGTTTTTATAAATTAGCTCAAAAACATATGTCTAATGTTTTGTTTTTTAAAGACTGACACAAGAGGATCATAAGTGTGAGCTCAGCCAGGCAAGTCGGTGAGATCCAGTCTCAAAAAAGAACTGGGGCATGTGCTCAGTTTGAAGGCCCTGAGTTCAATTTCCAGTACAGCAAAAATAAATAAGAAAGACAAAGAAAAAGGGATGGCGGGATTTCTGTAGATGATAAACTCCACAGCATATAATTTTTAATTAATCAAGGAAGGAGAAAGAAGTAAGAAAAATCAGAAACTAAGCCTTAAAACCTACTGAGCTCTGAGCTATAGGAATGAGACATTAGGGCACAAGCAGGGGGGTGAGGTTACAGATTTAGGGGTTTTGTGCAGCAGGAGACATAGCTCTCTGCTCTGGATAAAGGAAGGGTGAATGCTCCTTGGAGAATCTGTCCTGGCCTCCTCCCAAACCAGTCCACTGACTCTGCCCATCCACGGTGGAGGTGTGAACTCCCACATGGGCAGAGTGGGAGTTCTGGTCTTAGAAGATATGTGGGAGCATATCTTAAAAGTTCTGGTCTTGGGAGAAGACAAGATGGCCGATCAGTGAGCAACAGAATACAAAGCCTCCCGGGAGAAACAATTCATATGCCAGAATAAAGAAACCTGGAGAGACCCAGACAGGGGGAGATGGATCCTCTTGACACAGGAAGAGATTAAAACATAAAAAAGCTCGTCAAATACTTCAGGACTACAACTGAGACAGCTGAAGACTGCAGGACACAGTGTTTCCACGGTGACCTGGCAAGTGTGCACCAGCTTGGATCTGCGCCAGGGCCGGCAGAGCCACCCAGACTTGTTCCTGCAGCCACTCGCAGGAAGAACTTCAGCGCTGAGGTTGGGGGTTGGTGAACCCAACAGAGAGCAGAGCCAGTGAACGGACCTTCATTAATCCACAGTCAGTGCTGGGAATGAGACCCCCCCCCCCCCGCACATGGGAGGGGCACGACCAAATGGTCGACATGTTGGAATCAGGCAGGAGGAGCCTGAACTGGGAGTGACAGTGACTTCAGTTGGTTGCTCCCTCCCCGGAGCAGACTCATGGGATTTGCTTGGACTGGGCCGCGCCCCTGGCTGGGACCCAATGAGCCTTCCCAAATCAATTCCCTGCACCTAGCAAGTACTAACTGGGTGAAAAATTCCTGAAGTTTGGTTGGCCCGGTGGGGAGGGGCAGGCATATGCAGCCTGCTTACACCTCAGTGACAAGAGCAGGTAGGAGAGGGCAGAGGTCCTTAGCCAGTGTGCTTCGAAGGAACTGTGGTCAACAGGGAAGGGGGCTGGGACCTGCACTGTAACCTGTGTGGAGGAAGCCAAGGCCATGACAGGAGAGAGAGGCGGGAGGAGGCCCCCAGCCCAGAACCCTGAGAGCCCTGATCTAGGAGAGGGAAAAACAAGGGAGACTGAGGGCGGCAAACACACAACATCAAACATGGCTTCAATGGACATTAAGAGATATCTTCGGGACCTTGTAGACGAGCTCAAAACTGAAATATTAAATCAGGTAAAGCAAGATATGAGTAGAGTAATAAAAGAAATGCTCTCAGGAAGCATCTCTCAGGATGATACAGATGGAAGAAGGGAGGAACACAAAAAAAGGAGAGAAACATTCAATAAACATAAAGAAAATATAGAATACATGAAGCAGATTCAAAGAGACTATCAGGAAATTAAAAACTCCATTGAAAGCTGGCAAAACTCCTTAAAAGAAACTAAGGATAACTATCAAAACTTGAAGACAAGTTGGCAGTGTGTGATGATGAAAGGAAAGATCTCCTAAAAATAACAAGGAAACAGGCAGTAACAATACAAAGGCTTGAAGATGACAAGAGAATCTACAATTTAAGAATAAGAAATGTGAACGAAGAAGCAGGAATACATACAGATGAATTACAAAGGCTATTCATGGAAATAATTAAGGAAAACTTCCCAAGCATGGGAAAAGAAAATGACATTTGGTTGTATGAGGCATACAGAACCCCAGCCACCTATAACCAAAACAGATCTACACCCAGACATATAATAACCAAGATGCCAGAAATTCAATATAAAAACAGAATGTTAAAAGCCGTCAGAGAAAAGAAACAGATTACCTATAAAGGTAAGCCCATCAGAATCACAGCTGACTTCTTGACACAGACCATCATATCAAGAGGAGCTTGGAGTGAAGTATTCAAAGCCCTGAAAGAAAATAACCTCCAGCCCAGATTGATGTACCTTGCAAAACTGTCACTAGAAGTTGATGGAGAAACAAGATGCTTCCATGACAAAGAGGAACTGGGCAAGTTTGTGACCACCAATCCAACCCCGCAGAGAACACTGAAGGACATTCGAGAGAGAGAGAAAAAAATACCAGGACTTTAGGAACAGTGGCAGAAAGGCCTCAATGAGTGAGGCAGGCAGTAGAATGAAGGAGAAAAGTAGACAAACAAAGGCAGGAAAATAGCATGGCAGAAATGAGGCAGAGAAGGATAACTAGAAACTCTAACATAGATGGCCTTTGATACGCTGTATTGTTAATAGTGTACCAGGATTTATAACCCACATTACTCACACTACTCTGTTTAGATGGATTATATTCTGTTCCAGTCATTCTACCTGTGCTAGATTTGAGGGCACAGACAGTAATCCCCCAAATAACAGGATATAGTATTGTAATCATCCTTAATTTCCTATTAACTTAATCTAAAGCTCTGTAAAACCTACACTGTTTTACCATGATTGATTGTAATCGAATCTGGTTTGTTCAATCGTGGTTTTATATTGATAGATTTTATTCAAAGCTGTTATGCTTGATAGTATCAAGTCTGAGAGTATAGGCAACTGCACTTAAGATGACAAGATCCACTAGAATATCCACTATGGTTTGATTATTACCTGCCTTTGAAGTTTTATACTGTCTACAATGTTTTATTTTTACTACTATTATTATTTACTGATATACTCAATTATACTGCTATATTCAATTATGCCTGATGATGCAGACATTCTATTGAAGACAATAAGAAACAACACAGTAATCATTGTAGATCACCTTGTATTATGGTTTTATACGACTTTTTGGTTTCATGTTTTTATAGGAATTTGTTTGGTTTTGTCTTGCTAAGTTTTGTTCTTCCCTCTAATACAGAAAGTATAGAAATACATGCAGAGATTCATGCATGCGTAGCTGTTTACACTCTCACTGTTTGACTATCTACTTTGTATGCTTTAATTTTGTAACTTGAGCAACTATTTCTAAGAGGACAATATGTAATTTATCAACTAGTGATTTCTTATTATTTATCTTTTTTTTTTTTTGGAATTCTGTATTACCTCTACCCTTTACATGCTTTTGTTTCTCTTTAAA